>CAWUFW010020218.1:0-158452 GCA_963921515.1 Calotriton arnoldi
GAAACGCACACATCACAACCACCACCACCACCACCACCACCACCAAACACCGGCACCACAAACCCCCTGCACATTACACAACACACACCGCACCAGCACCACAAACACCATGGCACCACAAAGAATGCCCAAGTTCACGCCCATTGAGCTGATGGTCATGGTCGACGAGATCATCAAGGTGCACCCACAAATCTATGGGAACATGGTCCAGCACACACCACTAGTCTTCAGAAACAGAATGTGGAACCGGATCGTAGACCAGGTCAATGCAGTCGGGACCCTGCCCAGGAACAGAGTCGAAATAAACAAACGGTGGAATGACGTCAAGAGCCTGGTCAAGAAGAAGGAGGGCAAAAACAGAGAGCTGGCTGCCGTCACTGGCGGAGGGAATCCCGCGCTCTTCAAGACCTTCAAAGCGTGGGAGGAGAAGGTGTGAGTCATCATACATCCCGAGATCCTCGCCGGATTAGCAGGGGGAGCGGAGGCTGGTAAGTACAAACTAATGTATACCAGCACACCGCTATGTACTCACATGCACTACCACCATGCCACAGCTCCCAGGGACAAACACCCCCATGTCCAGCACACAATACACAACACACACATGCAACAGACACCACCACACACAGCCCAAACAGAACAACTGTAAGATGCGTGGGGACATGTGTACACTCAGCCAGCCACGTAACCACCAACAGGTCCCCAAATATGCCAGAAGCGCCACAACGAGCACCCACCACACCCATGTGTCCGCCACAGCTGCACTAACCGACAAGTAACAGGTAAGTGGCAGGAACACAAAGTGCAGTGGGTGGGACGGTGGACAGCCCAAGTACAACACACACCAGGCCCCTAGTCCCACAGCACAGCAAGGAGGAGCATCCCCACACCCCACAGCCACGTGTCAGCCACCGCAGTGCACAACGACAGCCGAAAGGCAGACATCACGGTCCACAGCAATCGGTGTCAGTGGGTGTCCAGCCACCCCACGACCCACAACACCCCCCCACCCCCACAGACCTGCAACATGGAGCACCCCCCGCTTAGAACCATGTGGCATCCAGTACAGTGCACGCACGAACAACCTGCAGGTGGGAAACTGGACAGGGCTGGATTACTGGAGGCATGAGGACCGGAACACGACCAACACATGGGACATGTCACGTAGCAGACGAACACGCAGCACCGCCCACCGTCACGAACAAGTGAACAATGTGCACACGGACATGAACAACAGACTCACACCCCACATGACCCATCACAGACATAGCAACACCCAAGGAGCCACGTCTGCATGCACAAGCCACACTGAATATAGTACCACACGGCAGCCACTGTGCAACTCATCACACACAACCGAAACACCATTGAAGTCCTGTCCATGTAGCCCCTACTGCCTGTCAACCACACACCCCACAACTACGCCTATGTAAGACAAACAACACTAGACGCAACAGAGCGGAACAACATAAATGCACACGAACACCACTGAACCCATCAAACACACAGACACACCATGCACATACAACATCCCATCCATCCCATCCGTCAGCCCCAGTCTCATGAAAGGCATGTCATCCGCACAGCTGCCACACATACAGCAGTCACGCTAAGATACATGCCCATGACCAACCATGTGCCAGAAGTCAATGAAGCGCACGACACACTGTGAGCAACAACACACAACATGGGCCACCCCCCGAGCACTGCAGTGATGCACATGGCACAGGGCAGCACGCACACCAAGGAGATGGGACAACTGCAATACGTTGGCTGGCACACAACCATCACTCACTCATAACGATGCGTCCAATGCCATGTCCAGTAATCACAACAGACAGCAAATATGCAGGCCATGTCAAGCATGCACACACCTCAAACCATGCACTGTCATGCTGCCACAACACATGTCACGTTCGGCACCCATGGCTCACAGCATGTACCCCAAAAGCATATTCCCACCCAAATGCGAATCTGGGGCATGGCCCCCATGTTGCCATATGCGTTCCTAAGCGTTCCATTTGAACCCCAAAAGCATATTCCCTCCCAAATGCGAATCTGGGGCATGGCCCCCATGTTGCCATATGCGTTCCTAAGCGTTCCATTTGAACCCCAAAAGCATATTCCCTCCCAAATGCGAATCTGGGGCATGGCCCCCATGTTGCCATATGCGTTCCTAAGCGTCCCATCTGAACACCAAAAGCATATTCCCACCCAAATGCGAATCTGGGGCATGGCCCCCATGTTGCCATATGCGTTCCTAAGCGTTCCATTTGAACCCCAAAAGCATATTCCCTCCCAAATGCGAATCTGGGGCATGGCCCCCATGTTGCCATATGCGTTCCTAAGCGTCCCATCTGAACACCAAAAGCAAAGTACAAACCAGACCCAGGATGGGCCAGGAGCCCGCATACACCAGAGTCACAATAAGTAGGGGCACAGCAACACACCCATCGGCATGGCCAATCCGTCCCATGCCACATGTGCACAGCACACAGTCCCATTGCCAAGCACACACAACTACAAATGCTACAGCCACACACACGCCTCCAGGAAACCCATGTACGAGATTGCACGAACTGTTAATGTCAGACGACAAATACATACTTCGCCAGGTGCAACACAATAACAAATCTCATTCTCTCCACAGGTGAAGAACTGCTGGATGCTGGGGATGGAGACAGCAGCCAGCACAGCCAGCCTACAAGCCCCCAACGAGGACACACGGATGTGGAGGATCTGTCCTCCTCTTCGGACACGGACCACCAAGCAGGCCCATCTGGTGTGGCAGGGCCCAGCCGCTCCCCAGGACCCCTCCTACCTACCAACCCATCATCCAGGGCTGCTGAACATTCCCAGCCCCCTGCTGCCACTGTCGTTGCGGCCACACCCACGGTCATTGCGGCCACACCCACGGTCATTGCGGCCACACCCACGGTCATTGCGGCCACTACCACTGCCGCAACCGCCACCATCGCCGCACCGACCACCACCGCCGCCACCACCACCACGTCTTCGCTGGCACCAGCCCCAGCGCAGGTGGTGGCCCGGCCGACTGGATCCACCCTGGGAGCCACAGCGAGGACCGTGGTGAGCAATGTGGCTAGTGGGCAGGCCGGTGGCAGCAGGACTGGTAGGAGGAGCAGGGTCAGGGAAACGCCAGCCTCCCCTGGGAGCCATGCCCTGCCTCAAATGGCCAGAGTCCTTGGGGCCTATGAAGAGGCCCAAGGACAATGGGCCAGGTCAGCTACAGACACGCGTGAGGTGCTGGGGGTGCTGAGGTCCATGGACGCCCGTATGGGCCAACTCGTGGACCTCATGGGCCAGCTGGTGGTGGCGGTGAGGTCACAGCCAGGGACAGCAGCTCCCCCTCCGCCACCACCTGCCGGGGCGCAGGGTCGAGCAGCAGTGTCCAGTTCCCCTGCGTCCACAGCCAGTGAGCACACCTCAACCACCAGCATGTCGCAAGCAGGCACCCCCCCTCGCAAACGTGGAAGGGGCCGTCCGAAGTGGAAACAGATCTCCCGGGAGGACTTCTCACGCTCCAGACGCAAGTGAGGCAGCCAGCCAGCCTTCCTTGACCACCCACTGCATTGACTTGGACTACGATCCCACTCCACACATCCATCTGGATGGCATGTGTGTGTTGGACTATGGACATAGAACCAGTGGGTACACCCTGAGCATCACGCAGCCATGACCGACAGCTCATTGTCACTGCACGCACCACTTTTGTCATCACCTTACACACAATCACATGTCACAGTTTGAAATAAATGCACCTCTTACACAAACTGCTGTTTGTGCCCTGTGTTTTATTTGTACGGAATACAACGGCCACCTTGGGCGGAAAGGCACCTGATGCGTGGCATGGCAATGGAATCCGGAGGGCCTGTAGGGACCTAGGGGTGGGAGACGGAACAGGAGCACATTCAATGAGTGTGTCACACACCCATCACACAGTACATGTCAACAACTACAAGCAATGTACACACATCGCACAGAGCAATAGGGCACAATGCCACAGCCACCAACAGTGGCATACTACCCTGGCCATGGAGCGTTGACACACAGCACGCAGTGAACAAACGGCCACCCTGACACAGCACACACACACCTGCACAGATACAGCCACATCAGCCGTCGTACATGGACACTCACCGTCAAGTGAAGTAGCGGGCGATGAGCTGCTGCCGCACATTACCAGCTTCCTCCTCTCCGCTGTCCTCCTCACTCGAGCTGTCCTGGTCTGCGGGCTGGGGCCCTGGTTGATCTCCGTCATCCACGATGAGGGGGATCTGCTTCCGAATGGCCAGATTGTGCAGCATGCAGCACGCCACCACTATCTGGCACACCTTCTGTGGGGAGTACGCCAGTGCACCCCTGGTGCGGTCCAGGCACCTGAACCTGGACTTGAGGAGGCCAAAGGTACGCTCGACCACACGTCTGGTCCTCCCATGTGCCTCATTGTAGCGATCGTCTGCTGGGGTGCGAGGATTCCTCAATGGACTGAGCAGCCATGCCCCATTCGGGTACGCAGAGTCACCTGGGTGTGAGGGACACAGAGAACCGTTGCTATTCCAACTGGACAGGGGACAGCATCGCACAACCAGCACGCTACACCACTCCACATACTCACCGACAATACAGCCACGATCCTGTTGCAGATTGGACATCAGTCGTGGCAAGATGCTGTTGCGCATTATGTGTGCGTCATGGGCCGAGCCTGGGAACTTTGCACACACGTGGGTGATCACCATGTCCGCAAGGCACACCACTTGCACATTCAGGGAGTGCGTGTGCTTCCTGTTGCGGTACAGGTGCTCAGTGGCCTGTGGTGGAACAAGGCCAACATGTGTGCAGTCAATGGCTCCAACGACGTGTGGGATTCTGCCAAGGGCATAGAATGCACCCTTCACTGCCGCCAATTCACGAGCCCTGGGGAAGCGGATGTACCTGTTTCGGTACAGCATCATGGCTGCCAGAACATCCCTCAGCACCTTGCTGAACATGGGCTGGGACATCCCTCCTCCAATGCCCACTGTGTGCTGGAATGACCCAGTGGCGAAGAAATGCATGGCGGCCATCACCTTAGCCGTGGGGGTGACAGCAGTCGGATACACCCTGCGGGGACGGAGATGGGGTTCTAACATGGCACACAGTCGATGCAGGGTTGGCCTGTCCAGCCGAAACTTCCTAATAACCTCTGTATCGTCCATGTCCGCCAGCAATTGGTATGGGCGGTCAATGTTCGGTCTCCGCCTAGGGACAATGGCAGAGGACACATGTCAAAGCAACACAACACATAGCAATTTCGCATACACATCACTGACATGACTGAGCAAGCACATGAGCCACAGCCCAGCTGTCAAGCTGGGGACGGCACGGCCACAATACACTTACACAGGTCTCCCAACAATGGCAATGGCTAGTGATACAAACCACTGCCATGTGCATGCACATGGGGATCTAGGCCCCAATGACTTGCGGGGCGTGCTGATGGGGACTGACTGCATATCCGTCAAGCGGCAACGCCACGGCAACATGAATGTCTGCTGAGCATGGAACTGCTTCCGCGGCTGGATGAGTATGGCACACGACGACGACGATGTGGGCACAGGCTGAGCGGCCAAAACAAGTGGGACCTGTGGCACGAGGGGATATGAGACAGTAGTAGGTGTCAGCACTGCACCCTATGTACAGCACTGTACGGATCACACCTCCCGAAACATTGACAGGTGTCCACATTGACAGCCCCATGCCAAGACGGCTGTGTGCTTGCAGTCACACGTCACAGGTGAGAGGTTACATTGCACGTGCCAGGTGGCAGACGTACATAGTGGGAGCTGGCATGTGTGTGCATGTGTCTCCTGTTCAGGATCCACCAGATGGGCGCTGACTCTGTACTGACCATTGGACACAGCATGTTCCGTGGAAGGCTTGTGTGTGTGGGATGGTGGCACTGGATGTGCCTCCGTTGGGTGGGGGGCCATGCACAGGGTGGGTACGTCGATGATTGCGCATTGTTGGTCACGGTGGGTGCACCAACTAAGATGTGTTGCCCTGTGTTCAATTCCTATGTCCGCATGATGATGGACTGTAGATGTGGGCAGACTACACATTGGTCGATGTGCTGTCTATATGCATGTGCCTTCACACCAGGCACAGCTGCCCCTGCACATGTGACCCCTGCTGGACTCGCTGCTGGGTCTGTGGAGCTGATGCACCTTCTGTGCGTGGGGCGGACAGCTCTCCTCACTTCCCTCATTGCGCATGTCATGACTTTGCCGCAGGTGACATGGATCATGGAGGGCCCACATGTACGCGTGGGTAGGCTACACATGATTGTTCACTGGTCGCCACCCCCAGTCAGTGTTTCGAATGGGAAGGTTGTCGTGCTGGTGGTATGTTCGATGTGGCGGATGGGCGGGCCTAGGTGCGGGCTTACATTCCGGACATGGGGGGGTAGTTGGATTGGCGACTAGTTGCAGTACACACGGGACACGTCTCTTCCTTTCCACATCTGGGTCATCCCTTGTACTAACTGACAGTGATACAGTCATCTTCGCCCCAGCCCTCATGTCCTCCCCTCGCTCCCCCAATATGCATGCTCACCTGCGAGGCTAGCGCTTGCACAGGCAGCCCCAAGCTCGCACCAGAGAGGGCAAGGAGTGTATGTGTGGGTCCAGTTGCACGAGTGGGCTGTCTCAGGGTATGATGTGTGGCGGGACGCCGTCCACCTGCGTAGTGCCCCAAATGGAGACCCGGCCTGCATGGACTATGCATCACAGTCTTCGCCTTCCGGATCCGCCACCTGCGACACCCAGTGGCTGTGGCTGCCCTTGCGGCCATGCCACGTCCGTCTGTGGCTGATGGCCCACACATTCACTCTTTGGCCTCTCTGGGGAGGGCTCGGGGGTGGTGGCGCACGCGCTTGCACTTAGTCGCAATGGCATGTGGCGTGGTTGGTATGATGGGCAATGGATGGGATGGTGCGAGCCACCTCCCGTGACGTCAGTGCTGCTTGTGCTGTGGTGCGTCCCCCCTACACTTCCATTTGACTTGTGCCATGCTAGACGTTGAGGTTCTATTGCCTGCGTGATATGACCAGGAGGAGCGCGAGGAGACCTCTCACACACCATGCTCCACTGCCATCCCGTGCCCTGTATCGCCTGTGCGGATTGACTATGTTGGGGTTACACCTGGTCGACTGGGGCTGTGTGTGCCTTGTCAAGGGGCATGGCGGGCGCACAACAGGATCCAGCTTGTCCACAGAGGGTGGGCTGAGGTGCGCCTGGTACCGCTTTGTACGTGTGCCCGGCTGCTGTGCACACACGTGTTCACTCCCCCCCGACAGGTGTCCTCTCACAATGCCCAGGGAAGCGGTGGTGTACTGTACATGACCCCTCCCAACACGGCGTGCTCCAACTTGGCATGTGCGCATCTACCCGTCACACCCACCCACCTGAGCACTGCGTCCATACGACTTCACACGACACACGTGTGTCTTCCACAGTTGTGCTACTCATTTGCGTTGACATCCAATACCAGTGGACTACATGGTCATGTCACGACTGCCGTGTACTTCACATACTCTCATCCTCTCTCATTCGTACTTGTGAAATGAGTCAGCGGAGACAGTTTTGGTTTCAAACATTATATTGAGTCTTCTGTCCTCTGTGATGCAGTATAGTGGACACTACTGGCAGCGGAATACATGTTGAGGATATACTGAGCATGATTGCAAATGGGATAGGGAGTGGGGTTACATGTGATTGGCTGTTGCATGTGGGATGTGGGCTTCAGAGTGACATCTGCTTGGCCAAGGCTGTGCTAATGTACATTTACGTATAGCTGCGGAGCTGCGGACTTTGACACAGACGGTATACATGTAGCCTACCAGACCGCTTGGCATCATGGGCACAGTCCATCTCAGTTCCATGTGACAGGTTTGCTGCGGTTGTTCCTCATGCACGCGTGCATGTGAGATGACATCAGGGCATGTGCTTGCGTGCATGCAGCGGCGTGCCACTTGTTGTTGCACTGTGGTGGTTACTGGACATGTCACAGTCACTGGGGTCGTGTTGTTGTTGTATGCACTTGTCGTCCATGCAAAGGTCCTGGTATGGGATTCCCGGGGCGGGGGTGGGAGGGGTGCAGCACCCACAGACTCCAGGCGACCTATTCATGTCCACTGAGCGGTGTGTGTGTCCATGTGCGCTGGATCCATGTCGTGTCCTGGTTGTTCGTGCAGTTCCGTCCATGTGGGTGCGATACACAGAGCCCATGCCACTGCCTCCCACGATGCATGCGGTGTTCCTGGATGTGATGGGGAACAGTGTGCATGTCCCGGTCATATCCGATGTCATGGCGATGTCGTTGATGGTGTGGTTACAGTTGCCGGTCGTTTGGTATGGCTGTTGTGGTGGTGACTGGCCAGTCCGTGCGGAAGCTAAGCATGGGTGCGGGGTTGGACATCATAGGTCAATCGGGGAACCTGCGTTGTGGTCCGACGAATTTACAGGTTGTCAGGTATGCGATGCCGTCCAGCAGGGCTTCCATGTCATTGGTGGTGTACATGTTTGCCAGCCAATGTAGCGGATGGTGGCTGTCAAGGTGTTGTTCGTAAGTTGTCCCTTGGAGGACCATGATGGGGCATGCTGGGTGACATTCGATGTAGCTGTTCTCGATGATCCGTTGTGTGGAGGCACAGTGGTCCCATTTCAGTGCGGGTGCGATGTTGGCCACATACGCCATGCCCCCATAGGCAGAGCAGGCCCTGTCGTGTGCGTCCAGAGGGAGGAGTAGTGGTAGCAGGTCCGCCTTCAGACATGCCGGGTTGGAGAGGCATATCTCCACGGGATGCTGGTAGGGACACCTCCGACAGTAGAAGACGGGCATGACGCAGCTGAACAATGTGATGTGGTAAGTCAGTCGGTAACTTACGTTCAGCAGGGACAGGAGATCGCATCCCAATATATGTAACAGGTTGGTTTTGTACAGCTTGAGCTGTTCGGCGTAGTTGGGTAGGTGTGTTGCGGTTGCCATTTCGCAGCGGTGCGTTGTGGTGGCGTGCTCCGGCTGTGTGTGCAGTCTGCAATGTGCACGCTCCGAGGTTGCTGTGAGCTCTGTGTAGTCGTAGGGAGACAGGACTTGTGTTCTGTTGGCTTGTTTGGAGGACACGGGCCCTCATCCCACATGCTTCTCAGACAGTTCAAGGTCAGTGATGTGTGACTCCTTCCAATTAACTTGCATGTGGCCGACATGGGGGAGTGTTTTCTTCTTTCTTCCCCGTCCGTTGTGTGCTTCTGTGATATGCGCTATCTGCCCTGTGGTCGGTCTCCTCGGCATGCCTGTGTTGGTCTATTCTTGGACAATGGCTGTATTCACCGGCTTCTGTCGTAGGGCTGTGGTTTCGGAGTTGGAATGGAAGGTCATTCAGTGCTGTCTGCTCTCCCTTCTGTGGGCGGCAGGCTGCCTTTCCGCTCTGCGTTGGGCCTTGTGTGTGAATGTTATTCTTGGGCCACCTGTTGTCGGTCCCCGGGCTCTTTGGTGTTCCGTTTTATATGTCTTGTTCATATGTGCAGGGTGGTATGGGTGTTTCAGTGTGGTACTGGCGTTCCTCTTCCCGAAGGGGCCCTGCTTCTCCTAGTTGGTGTTGCCGCCGCTGTGTGCTATGCCATGTTTGTTACACTGGGGTGTGTCCTGCTGTTGCGTAACTTCACTGACATGTGTGCGTCGGTTGTGTGGCGTTGGGTGTTGTCCGTGAATTGGGCGTTGGGGACATGTCTGTGGCAGGCCTGTCACGTGTCATGTGCGTTCGGGGTGGGGCTGATGTGTGTGCTGCTTGGTTGTGTCACTGTGTCTGTGTGCGACGCATGCATGGCGCTGCGGTTGGCCTCTGCGTTGTGCGCATGTGTGGCGGCGTCATCGCCGCTTTGGGGCCGTGACGGGGTTGTTGGTTCCTAGTCCCAGGTGGTGTGTACACATGTGTTACGCGATGTTACGATTTGGCCTGTGTGTCATATGTGGATGCAATGGTGGATGTGTAGTGTACACGCGCTGGTGGGGGTTGTCCGCTTTTTCCGCCCTTGCACTGTGTGCGCTGTTTGCGTGCACTTGTGTGTGTGCCTACCTGCGTCTCCGCGGTACGTTGCGTCCTTGGTGGTGCATCAGCAGGAGCATGGGGAGGGCCTGCAGTGCTGGATTCATGCTCGGGGAGCCGCTTCTTCGTTGTCCGTGCTCGGCGTCCGTGTTACCGCTTCGGTTTGTCGTACGGTATCTCTTGGCCGTGGGAGCCGTTTGTTTGCGGCATCGTAATTTATACGCCGGGCGGGACGTGTTTCGTCGGACGGTGTGTGTCAGTTGGGCTGCGCCGCTACGTGTACGGGCGCACTTTGATGGCAGACGGTGTTGCTGGCTTGCCGGCGGTGTTTGGCCTACTTTTCGCATCGTAATTGGGCGGGCGTGTGGACTGCTGCGTGCCGGCGGTAACTGGTGGTTTTTGCATCCGCCAGCACGGCGGTTGTGCTTCCGCCCGCCATCGTAATGAGCCCCTTAATTATTAAAAAGGCAGTTTTTTTACATTTTTCCTGAACATTAATAGTGAAGGCATGTCTCTAATCTGAAAGGGAAGAGAATTCCAGAGTTTAGCAGTAGCCACCACAAAGCTTCTGTCACCCCAGGTAAATCTATATGTTCTGGGAACAACCAGTAGATTTGCGCCGGCCGAGCGCAGTGACCTGCTCGGGATGTAAATCTTGAACGATTTCTTCAGAAATTCGGGTCCTACATTATGTGTGTCCTTATAGGCAATGCACAGCGCCTTAAATTTTATACTGTTTTTGATAGGCAGCCAATGCAGTTGTCTGATCATCTCGGACACAGAATGAAATTTCGGTGTGCCAGATAGCAGTCTGGCAGCAGTATATTGGATTAGCTGCTGTTTGTTTAGAACCGATTGCTGAGCATTGATCAGTAGACCGTTACAATAGTCTACCTTAGACAGAACCAAGGCTGATAAAATCGTCTTCCTGGCTTTAATGGGGATGAAAGAAAACAGTTTCTTTGCCATTCAGAGGATGTAGAAGGATGAGGAGACTACTGAGTTGACGTGGTATTTATACGAGAGCTTGTCATCAAGGATGACCCCGAGATTTTTGGCCTTGGTTACTGGGACAGGAGGCTGACCAAGATTGTCTGGCCACCAACAGGAGGACCATGCCAGAGAGAGGTTGCCAAACACCATCACATCGAGGCAGTGATTGGACATCCAGGTACTCACTGCCAACATACAGTCATGAAAGTTAGCCGAGATGCAGTCTCCGTCCTTAAGAATGGCAAAAACTATTTGAGTATCATCTGCGTATGATGTAAGGCTTAATCCCGCAGGCTTAATCACTCGAGCTAGGTCAGTCACGTAGATATTAAAAAGCGCAGGGCTGATGGAGGAGCCCTGTGGCACTCCACACAGAAGAGAAAAAGAAGGGGATTCAAAATCACCCAACTTAACTTATTGGGCTCTGTTGGCTAAGAAATATGCTAACAGAGCTTTGGCCTTGTCCCTGATGCCTAGGGAGGAGATACGGTTGATCAGGAGACCATGATCAACCATATCAAAGGCTGAAAATAGTTCCAAGAGGACCAACGCCGCTGCACCACCCTTATCTAACGCGAACCTTATTTCCTCTGTGGCTTTGATGAGCCCTGTTTCTGTACTATGGCTTTTCCTAAAGCCAAATTGCGTTTCATCCAACAAATTGTGGTACTGAATGTATTGGGTCAATTGGTCATTTATGATCTTTTTCGCTAATTTGGCGTGCTAGGGCAGACATGCGATGGGCCGATTGTTGTTAGTGTCTTCCGGGTCGAGGTTTTACTTCTTTAATAGGGGCAAAATTGAAGCTTTTTTCCATTGAGAAGGCTAGATACTAGCTGTAACCATAGAGTTAAAGATGTTGGCCAAAACTGGCCTAATTAGCTCAGAAAACTCCTTAAGGGTAGAAGGCAGACACGGGTCCAAAGGTGATCCTGATTTAGCCGCCCTCACCAAGTTTGTTACTAACTCCGAGGAGAAAGGGGTGAACTCTCGCAGAGAGAAATTTCCTAAGGACTCTGTAAGGCTGTCTGAACTGGTTGGAGAGACAAGAGAGGCATTAAAGTTGGAATACCTGGAATCTACTTTAGCATGAAAGCCAAGGGCTAAGGAGTTGCAAAATGATTGAGTCGCTCGGTTGGCCAGATTACAAGGAGGAGTCGTGAGTTTGGATATCACCTGAAATAATAGTTTGGTGGAATCTTGGGCATGTTCATTTTCTCTTGTAAAGTAGCTGCTTTTCTCCTTAAGAAGTAGACGTTTGTAGTTGGCCAAGCTTGTTTATAAAGAAGTTCCTCCTGGCTATCGTAGTCCCGTCACCAGCATCTCTCTTGGCTCCTACAGCTGTTTCTTGAGCCTCAAAGCTTCCGAATACCAAGGGGCTGACGGCGTAGTTCTATTTTTGGAGGCTGTCTTATAAGAAGCTAATTTGGCGAAAGAAACTTGAAGCCAATCTGTATAGCTCATGGCTGCCTGCTCCAGGTCATAGGAAAGAACTGGCTTAGTGTCCGATAGGCTTTGTCTAAGTAGCCCGTGGTCTATATTCTTCCAGGCTCTGAAATATTTAGAGGGCACCTGCCTAGGAAGGGGGGAGTTCACCTCCAAAAGATGAATGTCAAATAGGACTGCATGATGGTCCGACCAAACTAACAGAAGGTCCTCCTTGAAAGCTATAGATTCATTGTTAGTAAAAAGGCCGTCTATGGTATGTCTTGCAGAATGGGTGGGAAAGCCTACTTTCTGCGAAAGGCCCACTGATTCCAACTCCGTAATGAGGCAATCTGATTCCTTATCATTATTAGACTCCAGATGAAAATTAAAATCCCCCATTATGGTAAAACATGACTTATAGGCTGCAGCTTCTAATAGACTACCCAAATTTTCTAAAAAGTCTCCCCTGGGACAGGGAGGACAGTAAAGAAGCAACCCTTTAAAAGATTGGTGCTCCGAGACTGAAATATTGAAGCTAAAGGCTTCACAGGCTGTAGAGGGGACCAGCCCTCCTTTAACTGCGATGGTATCACAACAGATAAGTGCTAGACCACCACCCCCTTTTTTGGGCCTATCTTGCCTGCAAACAGAGAAACACCAGGAGCGGCTGTACTGAAATCTGGACCCGATGAAGGATCTGTCCACGTCTCAGTGATAAACAAGAGATCAAGATAGTGACTATCTATTAATTCAGCTATTTCGTGCTTGTGTTTAGGAAGAGAGCGTGCGTTTATCAGGGAGGCCTGAATCTTGGTGTGGCTATTGTTCCTAGCTTTGGGGGTACCTCTAGCTGTGGGGGAAGAAGAGTCCAGTGCTGATAGAGGATGGGCCTTTAGAGAGAGGCCGCAGGCGGCGCAAGTAAGTTTGGGCTCTTCAGAGAGCTCCACTAAGAACAAACAAGCGCAGGCAGGCTGCGGCATTTTGTCTGATCTATTTAGCGCATGCAGTTCCCTACTAGAGTATGCCAACAAGATTGGCGTTTTACCTGGAGCATACAAAGTAGAGGTTCTGGTGCTAGGCGCGTTCCGGCTTGCCTTTGGTGCACCAGCTGTGCGCCCGCTGCATGGGTCCGCTGCGCGGATGCGCTGAGATATTCATGAAGTAGTCCTCCAGGGTAGGGGGCGTGGCCCAAGATGGTGCCAGAGCGTGAGGGAAAACGTGTAGAGAAATAAAGAGGGACTTGAAACTGGGGTCCAGCAACCCCTGCAGTGATCGCAGGTTCCTCTACGATCAAATTTAAAGCATAAAATCATTACAATGGAGGGATTAACTTCCTCCAATATGGCACCTGTGAAGGGAGCCAAGCACCTCCCAAAACTGCATACAACTAAATGAAAATTGCAGGCAAGCGTCCGGGTTCAGGAGGAGCTACGCGGACGCACTGAGATATTCATTAAGTAGCCCTCCAGGGTAGGGGGCGTGGCCCAAGACAGCGCCAGAGCACGAGGTATAACGAGTGGAGAAATAAAGAGGGACTTGAAACTGCGGTCCAGCAACCCCTGCAGTGATCGCAGGCTCCCCTACGATCACAACTTACTGGTGAAAGAAAGGTAAGAAAACAAAATGTGACAAATTTAAAGCATAAAATCATTAAAATGGAGGGGTTAACTCCCTCCAAAATGGCTGCTGTGAAGGGAGCCAGGCACCTCCCAAAGCTGCATACAAGGAAATGAAAGTTGCAGCATCCGGGCTTAGGAGAAAAAATATTAGATCACCTGAAAGGGGATGACCTCTGTTCAGATTAAGCCTTCAAAGTGCCATGCGTTGTAACCTGATCTCAACAAATCCGCAAGCTTAACCTTTTGAAGAATATTGGACTAGCCAGCTGGGATAATAGGGGCAGGGAGTATATTTCCATTCCCGAGGCCACCAGCATCTGTAGAAAATGAAGAAACCATAATGAATTCCTCCAAAGAGGAGCCACCAAGATAGCTCACTAAACCTCTTTCTGGAATATTATAAAAACCTTTTTTAAAGAATGGGAGTGATTGAAATACAATTACCCGGGGGTAGTCAAAAGAAGGAAATAGTGTCCATGCTACCAAGCCCTTGATCCTGAAATCTCAAATAGTAAAGTGGGAACAGTGTATTCAGTGTCTTCCTGAAAATATCCATCAAGTGTTGCCTAAAGACCTTCTATATCTGCTACAAACTGTCTACTCTCAAAGTTAGCTCGATTTACAGAGGGAACATTCTGGGGATCAGCTTAAACTTTCCCAACCCCTAGGATGTGTACCACTCAAAGAAAGAATAGGCTGCCTTTTGCTAAAAGGAGCAGAACCCTCCACACTCTGGACTTGTCTTGGACCTCATAACCCAACAGCAATTGCAGTAAATCAAGGTAACAATGTTATCAATAATTACTAGGGCAGCTTGTCCAGCAGACAAGCCAGAAAGAACCAGAGAGCATTCAAGATGCCCAGGAGTTCTGTGGAATGGAGCGTCCATTTATCACGTATCCTGGACATAATTATCCCCAACAGTGGGCCCCGGGATAACCAGACTGGCATCTGCGATCAGAAGGAGGGCCAGGCAAATCAAGTTTGCACTGTTTAATAGATTGGAGTACAGTAGCCACCAGGACTAGTCATCTATCATAAAGTCTGGTATCCTGTGGGAAAATCAACGTAGCACCAATAGTTTCAGCCGTATCTGCAACAGCAAGGGTTTCAAATGCGGTCTGTCAAAGTAGACAGCAAAGGCTATCCTGTAGACTCTAAAACTATTGAAAATTCAGAGCATTTGCAATGGAAAGGCGAGAGTAAAGATAAAATGTCGTATTTATCATCCTGGATGTAGCAATGGAATCATTCCTAATTGCAGTACAAAAAGAAGACTTAGGCTAGAGATTGCTTGGTGTCGAGACTATGGACCATGGAAGGGTTCTATATAGACTAGGGTGACCAGGCGTCCCGGATTTGCCCGGACGGTCCGGGTTTTTCACCAGCTGTCCGGGCAGATTTTAGGAAATTTAGCTCCTGTCCCGGTTTTTAGAGAGGGTCAGCTGAAAACGGCGGAAGGTGTTTTTTATGTTGTACAAAGCAGGGATAGTTAGCAGTTGTTTCTAGAAAGCAATTTAATTAACAGGGAAGCTTCTGGGTTTAAAAATGGCATTTTATGTATGATCTAACTACCTGTTCTGTAATTCTGTGCTGAGGAGCGCTGTCATTCTGTGCGCTCGCTTGAAGTAAAACTGTAGTCCTTCTTCTATTTCCATGAAATGTCCCGGTTTTTGGCTTTACAATTCTGGTCACCCTAATATAGACTGAATCAACAACCCTGCTCTCATTTGTCAGTTACTCAAATAGGTATGAAGGGAGGCCCTTTTGGAGAGAAAGAAACCCACCATCTTGACTATGATCTTTGTAAAGGCAGACTTAAATCACAAGGGAAAGGCTAGAATTGAAATTGGCTGACCATATTTACAAATCCAAAAAACGTCCTGTTGGACTTGGCCCTTTTTGGCTAAAGTTCCCTAAACTTTTTGCCTTCCCCCTAGACCATTTTTCTGACATGGTGTTGCCAACTTAGATGCTTTGGGCACTTTGCCACTGCTGATCAGTGTCAAAGTGCAAGTGCTCCCTGTGTAAAGTGTAATGGTAATTGGTTGTCCATAATTGGCATGCTTGCCTTACTAGTAAAGTCCCTAGTAAAGTGCACTAGGTGTGCCAGGGCTGGTAATGCAAATGCTACTCGTGGGCCTGCAGCACCAATTTTGCCACCCACATAAGTAGTCCCCAAAGAGAGAACTCAGGCCTGCCACTGCAGTGCCTGTGCACAGTTTGGTAAACTGCCATGTTGTCCTGACAAGTGCACCCACTTGCCAGGCCTTACCCTTCCCTTTCCATGCACATCAGACAACCCTATAGTAGGCCCAAGGTACCTCCCTGGGCAGGGTGCAGTGTCTGTGAAAGGTAGGACATGTACTGAGGTGTGTACCATGTCCTAACAGTGAAATACTCTCCATTTCGTTTTTCACTGTTGCAAGGCCATCTTGCCCATAGGACAGAATGGGGAAGGCTGTGTAATATGTTACCAGCCTATCTTCCCATAGGTTTAAGATGGAGAGGTGAAGTTTAGTGTGCCTGAGCTCACAATTTAATAAGACATCTTTTTGTGAAGGTGGTTTTTGAATTGTGTGTTTAGAAACCATGCTTTTAGAAGTGGCTGGTTTTCTTGTTCTAACAATTCTGTGTGTCTCTGCCTGGTTATGGATTGACTGTCTGGATTTGAATGTGATAGGATCTCGGAAATGTCTTGACCCAGGGAGGGGAGGTGAGACAGCAACAGGCTGACCTGTATCTGGAGTGTAGGGGGGAGGAGTAGCCCCTGCAGGTGAAGAGGCCTGGGCTGCTGTCATAAAACAAAGGCTCCATCTCCTGCTGAGTGATTGAAGATCCAGACCCCCACTATCAAAGGAAGAAGGTGTCACTGGCAGGGAGACACCCAGAACTGGTTTGGACAGGGGTCAGTGCCCCCTGAACACAAAGACTTCAAAGACATTTAGGGGTATAACTATGAGAGCTGAAACCCCTGGACTTTAGACTGAAATCCCTATTGAAAAAGGATTGAACCTACTTGGTGCTCAAGAGGAACCTCTGCCAAAGAAGAACAGCTGAAGAGACTGAAGAGAAGGACTGACCCTTGCTGTGTGTTCTGGGGCTGGCCTGCAGTTTGCTGGTTTGACTAAGGAGAGGACAAGGGACTTTGCTGTGTGCTGTGTTCCCCTGCTTGTGAGGACTTTGCTGTGTGCTGTGTCCTGAAGTAGCATGTCTCCAAGGGTCCGAGGAGAGCTGGCTCACTGTTGTGGAAACTCAGGAACATAAAAGTTTCGAAGTGAGTCTCAGCGACGCTGTGTGCGTGTGCTTTGTGCAGCCTGAGACCTTCGTGAGGATTGCCATGTGATCGTGTGCACCCGGAGTCCAAGTGTGTCTCAGCGACGCTGTGTGCGTGTGCTTTGTGCAGCCTGAGACCTTCGTGAGGATTGCCCCGTGATCTGTGCACCCAGAGTCCAAGTGAGTCTCAGCGACGCTGTGTGCATGTGCTTTGTGCAGCCTGAGACCTTCGTGAGGATTGCCCCATGATCGTGTGCACCCGGAGTCCAAGTGAGTCTCAGCGACGCTGTGTGCGTGTGCTTTGTGCAGCCTGAGACCTTCGGGAGGATTGCCCTGTGATCGTGTGCACCCGGAGTTCAAGTGAGTCTCAGCTACGCTGTGTGCGTGAGCCCTGTTGCAGCCTGAGACCTTCATGAGAAATTGCCCCGTGACTGTGTGTCCCGGAGCAGTCTTGTTCTCTGTTTTGATCGACAGCATGGCCAGAACTGCTGTGATCGTCATTGCCATCGGCCCGGACCGGCATCCCCAGAGGAGCTGTGGGAATTCACAGCCGCCGGCCCGAACCTGCCTTTGCCAAGGAGAGACCTCTAACCATCACCGTCGTCGGGGGTCCGAGTTCCACTGCCCAAGATCAACGAAGTGGCACCGGAGGCCCAAGCCGCAAGGAGAAGAGAGGAGAGTGAGATCGCACCCCTCAGGTAACGCTCAGCGAGCGTGCATGTGTCGCCGCCTTGGGCGGGGTGCGAGCTACAAGATAAACGCTCTCGGCCTTTCCCATCTTTGCAGCGCGAGCCCCGCTCAAGTCCGTATCGCGGCCCGTACTTGCCGATGAGTGGCAGTACCGGGACCGGAGTGCTGCACTTTGTTTACCATCGTAACAGTGTTGGGGGCATATTTTGGCAGTAGCTGACCGAGAGTCAGTAAGAGTGGCATAGAGACCATCCAGAGCACCGCGAGCGGTGCCGGAGTACATTATTGTTGCATTACGAACTGCATTATTTTTGCATTACGAACTGCCTGATTGTTGCATTACGGATTGCATTATTTTTGCATGACGAACTGCCTGATTGTTGCATTACGAACTGCAATATTTTTTGCATTACGAACTGCCTGATTGTTGCATTACGCATTGCATTATTTTTACATTACAAAGTGCCTGATTCTTGCATTACGAACTGCTTAGCATTGCATTAGGACTGCATTGGATCATCGAGAATTGCTCATTAATTCTGCAAGAACCTACCAGTGCGTGCTGGCCTAATAACCGGCACGGGGAAATATTACAAATACGCATATGTTGGATTTTTATCGTGTGGTCTCATCGTATATCTTTTTTATAAACATATAATTGTTTTTTATGAAACTCGTGTGTAGTCCATTTGTGGTGTTATCACTGTGTCACTGAGAGCGTGGATGCAAATACTTTACACATTTGCCTTGGAGATAAGCCTGGCTGCTCGTGCCAAGCTACCAGGGGGTGAGCAGGGGTTATCTAAAGGTGTGGCCCTCCTTACCCTGACGTAGAAGCAAGGGTCCCTATTTGGACTAAGGTACATACCTCAGCCAACTAGAGACCCCCAGGTCTAACACGTCCCAAAAGAGAGCACAATCAAATATTAAAGTTAGTGCTGATCCACTCATTCCACCCAGATATAGCTATTTTAGATCTCCTGTTTTGTAGATCTCTTCCATGAGTGAGACCCCTAATGAATTCTCAACTACTGCAAGCTTCTGGCAATGTGGTTTTGAGCTGTGGTTTTTAGCTGTAACCACAAGCAATGACCTTCAATATAAAGACCACTGCTGAAACCCAGCATTGGAGCTTCTGGCAATGTGGTTTTGAGCTGTGGTTTTTAGCTGTAACCACAAGCAATGACCTTCAATATAAAGACCACTGCTGAAACCCAGCATTGGTTACATGCAAATACATGTGCACCCACATTTGTGCCCAAGTATGCAGAGTAAGCATGAAAGACTGTTTTCTGACTAAGCTTGGCATCCTTGCACAGATGTTGTTAATTTGCTGTTATTATGGTCATCCAAAAACAAAATGTTCAATTTCTTTTTTACTATAGTGTAAGTCTGCAGAATACAAAATTGGGATTTTGGTCATCTGCAGAAGCCCTGCTTTCTCCTACCAGAGAAAGAACAGAAATACCCAGCTGGTCACAATTTAACTAAATTAAAAGGGTTTCAGGAAGGATTTAACTGTAACATCAATTTATTGTCTATCCAAATAGCCTAGAGATACAATGTATCATACAAACATAGTTTATTGTCCCATGAGTCATCTCTTCTTACAATTCACTTTGACTACTACAAATAAGACAGTTATTACACCAAACACAATAAAAGCATAAATAAATCATGACATCAAAAGAAAAGACAAAATAATTGCAATTTTGCACATTTACATCCACAAGCATATGCTGTACATTTGCGTTTTGAGCATGGTAGTCATGTAGGAAAGAGCCACCTCTTAGTAGTCTTCTGAAGATAAGATAGGTATTCGTGGATCTTATGTTTGATGGTAGTGAATTCCATAGTTTGGCTGCTTGAACGAGGAAAGATGTACCACCTATGCATTTTTTTCTTGTAGACTGGGGTTTTGAGGTGAGGTGCCCGTTTGGAGCGAAGGTTCCTTTGTTGTAGGTGCTTGGTGATTTTATTCCTGGTGAAAAGTGGTCCTGTTCCATGTATTGCTTTGTGGGTGATACAAAGCAGCTTGAAATTAGATCTTTTGTCACCTGGTAACCAATGGAGGGCCCTCGAGGCAGGGAAGATGTGGGTTTGTGGCTTTGCATGTAGGAGTAGTCTGGCAGCAGAATTCTTAATTCATTGTAGTCTTTTCATAGTTGATAAAGATGATCTGTGGTAGCAGCTATTGGCGTAATCAAGTTTCGACAGCACATGAGAGATAGTAGCTTGGACATTGTGTGGAAATCCTAGGTGGGGGAATATGCATAGCACGGTTTCGTAATAATGAAGCTTGATCTTGCTAACTTATCCACTTGGGCATTCATTGAAAGCTTGGAGTATTTGGTAGTTCCAAGGTTTCTTACTTCCAAGGATACTTTAGCAGGTGGTCCCACATTGTCTGGCCAGGCGCAGAGTGGGTCATAATTTGTCCAGTTGCCACATGTGAGTATTTCAGTTATGGACGCATTCAATTTGAGGTGCCTCCATGTCATCCACTGATCAACAGCTCTCAAACAATTGAAGATTTTTGATTTTCCAATGTCTTTGGGGCTTTCCAGTCTAAGAAGAATTTGTGTGTCATCTGCATAGTTATACCATATGAGCTGAAATTCATTGATCATTGCCGGTAAGGACTTCATGTAGATGTTGAAAAGCACGGGTGAGATGATAAAGCCTTGAAGGACCCCTGCTTTTGTGAAGTACGGTTTGGATGACAAAGGGGGAGTGTGGATTACATTTATTCTGTTTGGAAAATAGTATGTGATCTAGTCATGAGCAGTCCGATCTATGCCAGCCTCACAGAGTCTTTAGATTAGAGTGTCATGATCAACTATGTCGAAGGCAGCTGAAATGCCCAAGAGGAGAAGGTTATCAACCCCATTCTGGTCTACTATGTTTTTAAGGTCATCCCAGATGGCAATGAGGGCAGATTCTGTGTCTCTTCTGGGACAGAATACTGTTTGGAAGTCGGAAAGTATTGAGTTGTCTTCAATGAACTGTGACATCTGCGAGAATGCACACTTTTTATCAGTTTGCAAAGGAAAAGATACATTTGTAATTGGTCCGTAGTTCTTTGGGTCATGTGGGTCCAGGTTTGTTTTCTTTAATAATGGGCATATGCATGCCATTTTTAAGCCTTCTGGAAAGACCACTTTAGTTTTAAAAAAAATGAATGATTGTTCAGACTGGTGTGGTGCAAAAGTAGTTAAGAGAATGTTCTTGAAGATTTGTAGTGGACAAGGGTCAGAAGGGCAGTCGGCTGGCCTGCTTGCTTTGACAAGATTCATAAATTCAGTTTCTGATAGTTGTTTAGAGGCTGTGTTAGCCTACTATTGGAGGGGATTGTTGGAAATGGGTTGCTTCTGGTGGTTTTCCTTTGTTTTAAATGGGAGTCCAATATGTCAGCTTTGGATGTGTAATGATTTGCCAGTTTGTAATTAAATACTTGAGAAATTGGAATGAGTTCCTTCTGTGCATTTAGGTTTACAAAATTCAGTGAAAATGTTATAAAATTATTAATTTGCACATTTAGCATGTTGAATTCTTTTTGAATAGTAGATTTTATTAGCTTTTTTGATTGTTGACTTGTATATTCTCTTAGGCTTGTTTATGTGAAGTTTGTCTTGATTGTTATTTGTTTTGAGCCAGGTGCATTGCAGGCTTGCAATTTGTTGTTTTATCTTTTTAGTTCTGCATTCATCCAAGGTCCTTGTTTTCTTTTGTTCTGTTTTCTTGTTGTTAGTAGTATTAGGATATCAAAAGCTTCCTGGAGTCACTGATAAAGTTTTTTAATTGACTTTATTGTGTCTAGATCTGTGTTGGATGTTAGTTGTGTTTCTGAGTATTCATAGTCAAGATTGTTCCACAGTCAATATGTGGTTGCATGTAAGTTGGCCTTAGATGTGGTGATTTGTGGTGTTTTGTGTTGGAAAGCTACCAGTTAGTGGTCCGACCTTGTGACTGGAGTAATCCTTTGAAAGGTAACTAGCTCTCGATTCGCAAAAATGATATCTAGGATGTGTCCAGTGATGTGTGTGGGTTTGTGGATGATCTATTGTAGGTTCAGTGTGTCTAGTCCAGTGATGATAGTTCTTGGATGGGGCATATTGGGCTTGTCAAGCCATATGTTTAGGTACCAAGGATGCATAAGTTGGAGTGTAGTGTCATAAGGTTTAGAACTGTGTATAGGAATGTGTCTGAAAATGTTGCATTGCTAGGTAATGGTCCGTAAAGAAGGAGGAAGTTGGTGTAGGGTTGCATCTGGTGATGAGGGCCTCACAACCTTGTATGGAAACGTTGTCAGCTTTGGTAAGATTTATTGTTTCTTTGAATATAATAGCTAGTCTGCCTCCTCTTTTGCTTATGCAATTTTCTGTGACAGTTTGATAACCTAGAGCAACAGCTTCATGTAACACTAATGGCATGTCATTTCCCAACCATGATGCAGTTATGAAAAGCAAGTCAGGTTGTGGGTCAGTGAGTAGGTCTTAGATGTGGTACTTGTATTTAGAGAGTGATTGAGCCTTTTTTGTAGCCAGTCTCGAGATTGGGTTTTGGTGGTGGTGCAACTTTGTTTTGTAAAAGATTGAACACTATTCTTTGAACTAGCAGCAGGTGTATTATTAGTGTTGGTAGTAACTGTATCAGGATAGCAATAGCGTTGTTTACCTATATCGTAATCCTCATCCAGCATTCTTAGAAGGCATTTTGTTGGGTCTGTGCATGTAGGTGGTGGAGATGGCGGTTGAGGGTGAGTTGGTGGGCTGTGTTGTTTTTGTAGAGTAGTCTTGTTTTGTAATAGACAAAGAGATGTGAAGTTGTGAAGAGTAATAGGTTGTTTACTTTGTTTGCATCTGTTTAGGGTGGAAGGTGTGTGGGTTAGGGGTGGTGGTGGTGGTGAAGCATGTGGGTCATGTTTTAAGGCTCTTAATTATGCAATGGATGAGAGATGGGTGAATTTGTGTTGGGGTGTTTGTGGTAGGTGTTGGTGAAAATTTAAAATATGGGAGTAAAGTTGGTTTAGGATCTGTATTACTTATTTAGTCGTGAAGGTGAGTGAGTGTTTCTATTTTGTGACAGAATGTAGTATGAAATTGTGTGTGAGAGTTTGATGTGCTGGTGTGTGTCTTATGGTTTGTTTTTGAGGAATAATGAGATGCGATATTGATGCAGTGAATTTCTGTGAAGGATTTGGATGTAAATACAGTTGGTGAGAGGAAGTTGAATGATAAAGGGGGTGGTGATGTGCATTGAGGAGAGTGTATATGTTGTGTGAGAAGAGATGGACAGGGATTATGAGTTGTTTGCATTAGATGTGGTAGCAGGAAGAGGTAATATGTGTGGTGGAGTGGAGTGTAAGGATGGTTTGGTTGTGCGTTTGTGGTTAAAAAAAAGGAGGAAGGTGTTGCAGGTGGATGATATGAGAGAGGGTTGAGTATAGGGTTGGTACTAATGGAAAGGGGCCAATTAGAAGTAAGTAGAGGGTACAGCTAGTGTTTTGCATGAACAGGGAGTGTGTGTTTGAAGGAATTAAGGTAATGTATAATGTTGGTTTGTGTTGGTGATATGTGGATTTCATAGTCGTACTGGGCAGAGTACCAGTTTGTGTGAAAGTGAAGCTGGCATTGTGTGGCAGTAGGTGTTGAAGGGTGTATAATAGTGGTCTGTGGGGTTTAGTAGTGGTTGTTGAAATGTGGTTAGAGTTTTTGTTGTAAGTGAGCAGTGTGTGCTTGCTAATGGCATCTGTATATAAGATCACATAGTGCAGCCTTCAAATTTCCACATAGAAGCCAAGACAGGCCAATATTGCCATCCAATCTCGAGATTTGGAATCCTATTAGCAGCCAGTATCGAAGTGAGCAGCCAACACGTGTTTCTCGGGAAACCCCGCTTCTTCAGACCTATAAGATAATTAATAATAGTTCTTTACACAATATACCAACACAAGGCATAATACTACATTAACCATCATTTAATCTAATCAGTATATTACATCTTTCCTATTTTTTGCATAAGTATAGAGATATTTCTGTAAAACAAAACCCCAATAAAGGCAATTACCATCAAATGTAATAATATATCTTATCTCAGGAGGGACAAACACTCGCATAGAACCACACCCAAAGTGCAACATAAATCGTTTCTTAACCTAATCCAAGAGTAATACAAACATACTGTGTAGTAAAAACCTGAAAAAAGTACATAATCTAGCATTTATTAGTTACCCATTGTGACCTTAAAAGAGTTTGAAATAACAAGTATTAAAACATTACGTCAATTCTTTAGAGTTTTTACTTTACACAGTTTACCCATTAATAGCAAGCAGTAACTCCTCTAATTTGATTGCTCTGGAAACATATAATTTAAAGGTATTCTTTTACATCAAATGGGTTGTCCTATTCCATGTTATGGATGACTAAAGCGCAATATGCTCCCTAGTGACACAAAAAACAAAACAACAGAGGAGCACTTGAAATTTATAAACCGTAGTTATTTTCACGGTATGCCTGTTGGTATCATATTTTGGGGGCGACGAAAACAAAACGATCAAAAATAGCTTATCATATGGATGAGCACGTCACCCATGGAAAATACGTCTCTTCATATACCTCCCAGCTTCTCATAGCAGAATAACAAGTTCAAGGAAAGCAAATGACTACAACTGTCCAAAACGAGTTTTCAATCCCAGTGTTGTGACAAATGCCTAAAATAATAGCAAGACATTCAGAATTGCACTAAAATGACAGACACATAAACTAAATAAGCCATCAAGAAACATCAAAACATGCCACCGTATTGTGCTTTTCTCTCAGTGCAACAGGAATGCAGGCAAACATCATATCCATTTAAACCTTTGCACACAGTTGCCCACTCAAGCTCTAGTCATCAATGGAATATAAAACCTCGGAACACCATTTGAAATGCCCACTTTACGTGATCATATCTCCTGTCTGTTAATAAAAGTATCTTGAAACAGGGCAACAAGTTGCAATAATGAACACTCACAAAGTTACACGCCTTGTCAAGAAAGAGCACAATTCAAACTTCCATGAACCAAGCAACTTGTCGAAAATTCAGAGCATTCGAAGCGCAGCACTAAAGAAACCTTTTGGAATTATGTGCATAATACATTTTGAGATTGATGTTTCTGATTACCATTTTAAACCTACTGCAAATGACTGCAATGTTTCAGTCTTGAAACAACCGGTTTTTCAAAATTCGTTACATGTGCTTGGAATTAGGCAATTATTGAAGTCTATTGTTGGCAATTGATCAGCGTATAAAAGGAAAGGTTTCTTTGGCGTGTGGTTTCGAAGGTATTTATTTCCCAATTATTCCACCCTGTTTTTACAGTATAATAAACATCGCCAATAATGATATAACCCCAAAGCATAAAAACACGATTACCGGAGTTTTTTGCATTCAATAAATAATAATAGTAGAGGTGTGTGAAATTCGTGTAATTTCGTGAAATGTCAGCAAAATTCTGTGAAACTGTGCATAATTACTCAAAATACAAATCCGTCATTGGCGTTCTCATGTCAATTTTTGGTGCACGGATGCATTTAAACAAAAGCACCGTGAACAACAGGTTCTGTTATTCCTGTGAAATGTGGTCAAATTTTACCATGAATGAATGGCATGTGATTAGATGTCATTATTGCAGTATTTTCAAAGTAAAGTCAATATCAGTGCATATTCCTGCTGCAAAAGTTATGCTTCTGAAACTCCCATTGCTAAAGCCTATTGTTATCACAGGGTTTATGCTGTGCATTGCATGGTGATACTCTAACAAAACCAGTGGGTCTGACGTGTTATTGATGCACCCTTCATGCTGTGTTAGAAGCATTGGTGGGTACAGGGCTAAGGCCTGCTGGAGTGGAATCCCCAGCATTAACAGACAAGGGTACATTTAGGGTTAGTTGACTTGTTGACTTTTTTTGTTGTTGTGCGCATCCTTCAGGTTGTGTCGCTCTGTATAGGGTGTCCCTATAGTTGTTTTCAACTTCTAGCTCATATATGTTCATTACTTTGCGCTTAGTATATAGTTTTGTGGGTAATAAAGCACTTTTCTTTTTTTATAAGTAAAAGTATTGATTGTACAGGGTTACGTTGATGAGTTCTAAGCCTCTATCCCACAGTATCTCCCCTCAGTAATCGGTGAACTGCTCAGCCTTGCTACCCTGAGAGTCAAGTTAGGTTTGGGGGTCTGCAAAATGAGGTCAAAGGACACCAGAGTAAAAAGAACCCAGTTTTCACAATTGGGGCCTAGTACCCTTCTGTTTGTCCTGGGGCTCTGCAACACAGATGTCTCATGTGACATATGCATCCTAATTTAGAGTATCAGAGGGAGAGAGAGGAGCCAGCTCCATCATGGCCGCTCGGAGCTGTTGCTCCGTGGCGAACCCTCTTTCCAACCTCCTGAGCGGCGGTCTGCCGCACTGTTTTTCCACCTAGGGCAGCGATTCCGCCACCGGAGTGCGGGCGGATCACCTGGAGTTGGATTTCGCCCTGCTCCAATCGAGCATCGTGGAGATCTCGGCGGTGGCGTCCCTGCCAGTTGTGATACTGGGATTGCACCCAGGGAGCTGTGAGAACGCGCCCGGTGCCGAAGGAGGTGCACCGCGATGCCGCCGTCCCCTGCTCTATCCTGCGTACAGGAGTGGCTGCTGTGAGCCGTGGTCTGGTCCTGACACCTTGGACAGCCGATTTGGCTGCAATTGGACATCCGTCTGTGGGAAACTCCGGCTCGGGATGACGGGACCCGAGAGCGGCAGAGTTTCCTCAAGATGGCTCTGCGGGCTCTCGAGGTAGCCGGATGAGAGCTGTAATCTGCGGCATGCCTCCAGTGTAACCCACGGGGAAACTGAGGCCACTGGATGCAGACTGTCCTTTCAGCGGGATCGGTGGAGAGCTGAGAGAGTGACTATTGGCAACGCCGCAGGTGGCCCTCGGCAGCCGCTTTGGTGGCGAGGGGTGTTCCGGAGGCACTTTATGACGTTCTGTGTGAGTCCGGAGGCGGTAAGTGAAGGGGCAGCCAGGATTTCCAGCAATACCTGTGGGAAGCCAGGGGGGCGGAGAGAATCCTTAAACATGCGCCCACCGCTTTCACCCTTGAGTGCAACTTTTGGACTAGGACTCATATGCACCCCGCCATTTTGGGACCATCTCCTAAAGACACTCTTGTCCTATCTGCCATCTTAGCGACCTTGGTCCGTACCTCCGGTCCAGCTGGTCTCTAGCTGGGCGACCTTTCGTTCGTCTATCTTCTCCACGGATCTCCTCATTGTTTGTGAATAATGCTGATGCCCCTGATCCCATCACTCATCACTCCCTCCCCTACCTCTTCCCTCCCTCACTCTCTTTCAACCTCCCCTATTCCTTTCCTCTCTCCCCTGAATTTCTCTCCCCTTGCCTGCTTTTTCCCTATGCCTGAGCCATGCTTCTGTAACTCATAAATATATATATATATGTAAATATGTAATATATAATTGTCCAAGCCTAATCGCTGTTAAAATGTAATCCTGAGTGAATTTACTATTTGTATATATAGAACTCTAACCACTAGTATATGTAGTAGACCTTTGTACTTACTACCATTCCTATGTGATTTTGAGTTTTTCCGTTTGTATCTCTTCCTTGAGTGACCTTACAACTTGTACATTTGCAATTTTCTTCTGTTTGTATCTCTTCCTTGAATGACTTTACAACTTGTACATTTGCAATTTTTTCTGTTTGTATCTCTTATGTAACTCATGCAATCCAAAGTCCTTATGTAACGCAACTGGTTCTTTTGTAAAGCGCTCTGACACCTTCGGGTAATGTTCGCGCTATATAAAATCGCATTAAATAAAATAAATTAAATAAAAATCCTTGTCTCCGGGCAAGACTAAGGAAATTATCCCCTGAAGAGTTTGCTATCCCGAAGGACAGGGCCTTATTCAAACAGTTCACTCATTTTGAGATCGATGGTGGGTCTCCATACCTCCGATGGCTTACGAACAAGCAACAAGGGAGAGAATAATCCTTAACTCCACTGTGACCTAAACAACCACACCCTTCTCCAACAGAATTTGTACCCTTTCTTAAGAGATGTCTTCTTGATTGAGGATTTGGATCATCAATGATAATCACTGTTGATCTCAAAGTCAGGTGGGAGAACTCTATTCTGCAACTATTACTGTTTGTTTGATAAATGACATAGGAGACCTGTCACCTGCCAGTTTTCTGCTGTTCTGACCCACTTAAAGCACTGAGGGGGATATTCACAAGGAAGTGGCGGAAAGAGGCGTTAGCCTTCTTGGCTTAACGCCTCTCTCCGCAACTTCGGAAAAGCAAGGCTGCTCCATATTCATAAGGATATGGTACAGCCTGGCGTTTCCCCCTGCGATGGTGCTAAGTTTTACAACTTAGCGCCAATGCAGGCACCCTTGCACCAGAGTGCAAGGGTGTCTGCAAGCAGGGAGGTTTGTTAATGTACAGGAAGGTGTCCCTTCCTGCACATAAACAAACCTAAAATGCCAGTTTGTAACTTACATGTTTGCTGCTTCATGCAGCACACATGTAAGTTACAAAATGGCATTTAAAAAAAGGTTTGTTTATGTACAGGAAGGGACACCTTCCTGTACATTAACAAACCATGGCATTTTGCTTTTTCCATGTGTGCTGCACAAGGCAGCACACATCGAAAAAGCAAAAACGAGGAGAAATTAAGCATTTCTCCTCGTTTCGCCATCTTAAGACCAGGGTTTTCCTGGTCTTAACTTTGGCTGCCCTTGTGAATAGGGGGTAGCGTCAAAATCAATGGGTGTTGTGGTGGAACGCCCACCGCAACACCCAATTCACGCCCCTTTCACGCTAAACACAGCGTGAAGGGGGCCTTATTCACAATGCAGCGTTAAGCCACGTTAAGTTGCTTAACGCTGCATTGTGAATAAGGCGAGGCCCGTATCGCCACCACAACGTCACTGAAAGTGACGTTGCGGTGGCGATAGGGGCTTGTGAATATGCCCCTGAATCTTCTCAAGCATTCAATGCATACATTGTCTAATTTGTCAAATAAAAACCTTCAGAATTCCGTACTATTTTCACTTTTGCCTGTTTCAGTTTTTCATAAAAAAGACCCTTTAGAATTGAACTCGGTTTTGCTATCTACATCACTCTCTTTTCGTGTAGCTCGAAGGAATCTTATTTAACCGCTGCAGAAGCTGAGCAATATAATTGTAAAATATAAATAAATGTAAATGTTATGATTTCCATTTCAGTCCTTTTTTGTTTTTGCTCTCATGCCGAATTATTGTTTTATTGTGTTTTCAAAGCATTTTTGCTGCTCTGCGTCTGAAATTGGAAAAAATCCATGATCAAGTCATGCTGAATTTATAGTGGAATTGTGCACATCTTGGTATCAGCAGTATTCAGAGCTCAAAAGCATTATCCTTTTCAGGCAGGCTCATTAAAAGCGACTGATGTTTATAACTCGCCTATGAACGGAAGGAAACACAAATTCTCTGTCTTTGTGGTTGAATTTTATTATTCAATACTGGATAAGAACAGAACTAGCAAACAGCAGGTGAAGGGAAGTAGAATTGTGAGTATACAATCAAGGAGAGGAGCAGGGACACGCAAAGTTAAGAACAAGTCACAGATACATATACATTTAGAAGGCCATAAAATGGAATCAGTTGTGAAACAAGAACTCATCATATGGGGATTTCACCATTCTTGTTTGTGAAAGGTTCTATGAATTCCCCTGCAAATGGTGACTGCTCAAGGCAGTAATATACGAGTGAAAGTCTGATGCTCTCCATTCTCTCCCATAGCCTGGGAGAGGCTTCACTCCTATGGCTCACCTGGAGAAGCTTCTGAGATTGCACTACTGAATATCGAAATGAAGAATATCGACATACAAGAATATCGAAAACAGAATAATGAAGAACAAAATATAGGGGCATATTCTCAAGGACTTATCGTCGATTTATCGGCAGTTTAGCGCCGCAAAAGTGGCGATAGATTTATCGCCCTATTCTCAAGCTGGTGCAAACTGCCGACATCGCCAGTTTACCAGCGATAGCTGCCGCAAAAAACCTCGCCGCGGATGAGTGCGACAATTAACACTAATGATATGCAGATTCGGCGTTCCCGTGCAAAAACACACGAAAACACCACTTCGCGAGATTCTCAACGACCAGCCAGATCTGCGAGGCGAACCAAGAACAGGCGATAAGGCGCGTTAGCAGCAGGGATTTAACACCTGCCTTTTGCTGGTGTTAAGTAGGACGACTACCTGCAGTACGAAAGGGAGCCCAGCCCAGAGCCACATCTGAAGACCAACCAATGCCATGGAGCCAATGATCATGCAGCTCGGAGAACCAAGAGGGCCACAACACCCACCGCCACCACTCCCAGGCCCCCCCCGGACCACCCACCCGGATTACCACCTAGGCAGTGCAAGACAGCGGACGACCCTAAAATGCACCAGCCCCAGAGACTCAACGCCAGAGGAAGCCATTGGCCAACACAGGCTCAAAAGAACAACCATCCACCGCATCCTGACCCACATTGCCCACAGGCTGACGGTACCAACACGGCGGACAACCTACATCCCCCGCAGACAAAGCTGCTGGCTGTGCTGCACCTGTTGGCCCCCGGTACCTTCCAACCAACAACTGCTGGAGTCGGAGGAGTCTCACAGCCAGCCCCATCAAACTCCCTCACACATGTCATGGATGCATGTCCACAAAAGCAACGGCGGGCCCCTGTATCCGCACCACACAATAGTTCCAATTCGTAGTGCACCTGCGCAACCAACCCCAACGCCAGCAGTGCTAGACGCCTCCTTGCCCCATGCCCAAGATCGTAGTATCCGAAATGTGGGTGCCTCAGGTCATGAAGTCCAGTAGTCAACAGTAGTGTAAAAACAGAACTTTATTACAAATACACAAACAAACAAAATGAAAAGCTCAGCCAACGCATTCCATTCCCAACGGGGAACTTCAACAGGGCAACGTGTCTTCAGAAACCTGTGGGAGTAATGGTGACAATGGTCAAACTGACGTATAGTCACAGGCCTAATCTGGTACAGTGTACTGCACTTGGACAAACCGGAATGCTCACAGGCATGACAAACCATGCATGAGAAGACCATAACAGAAGTTCGTGTGGCCGTAACCGTCGTAGGAATGAAGAGGAAGGTAACGACCACACGAACTGCTGTTACGGTCACATCATGCAGGACTCATCATACCTGAAAGCATCACGGTGTGTGTCAGCTTGATACCCCTGCCCCTCACTCCCCCCACACTGCGCAGGAACATCTTGAGACCACGCAAGGGAACTACGCCATAGCTGGCGTCACGCACTTGTTGGGGGCAATTCACAGCACACGTGTATGACTTCGCCCCCTACCGACACTGCACACAATCACCGCAACAGCAACCACACGCATGCCATCACTGTGCATACAAAAGTGGACCACCGTGGCCTGTCCACTAATGTCGTTGCAAACTCCCCAGGCAGTGTGCATGATTCGCACATGTCCGCAAGTCCGCCACCAACCAGTGCTTTGAGGATGGCCCCCATGGAAATGCACTGCCCATTGGCAAGTACCAACTGAACACACCACACACCTCAACTCCACAATCCCCCAACTCACAACTGTGGGAATGCACACGTCACAAATCCACCACCAAAGTGACTACTGCGTGTGTCTCAGTCTCCGCCACAACCTGTCCATAGGCCTACACACACGTGGCCGACCACCTTCAACGGGCACATTCACACTGGAGACGAGGTGGCTACGTCCCAAACCAACCAGCGCACATCACGATCATCGCATGCAGGGTCGTGTCAGCAAGGGCGGCGCCCCCCACCCAGCCACGAGTCCACCGCCGTGACCGGTTGTGCCTGCGCGATCCTGTGCGCCTGCTGCACCCCAGCCCTGGTCCCCAGACCGGTCCGCCGCCCAGCGATGACTGGCCGCCCCTGCGCACCCAGGCCTCAATGCTCACCTGCCGCCACCGGCGTATCTCCAAGAGGGCCCTCCACGTGCCGGTGCAACCTCCTCAGCCGGTCGCTGGTTTCTGCACCACAGGCCCCCAGCGCACCCTGCGGCACCGCACCCTGGAGTCATGTGTGTGCTGACTGCTGCCTGCGCGTACACTGCGGTCCAGCAGGGCACACTGTTCAATTTGAGTCTTGATTCGCTGGACGCCGCATCGAGGCCAACGCATCATCGCAGGCTGCACACCCGCTCAGCTCTTCAGGTGCCACTAACCCTGTGCAACGCAAATCATCGTCATGTGGCGGTAGTCCCCTGCCAGCCGCAGTGCAGCGGGTGCCACTAACCCTGTGCAACGCAAGTCATCGTCACGTGGCGGTAGGCCCATGCCGGCCGCAGTGCATTGGGTGCCACTAACCCAGTGCGCCACAAGTCATGGACCCTTTATGATTGGGTCTTGTGGTGCGGTCGCCATCATGTCATCTCCGGCAGTGGGGAATGTGATGTGCTAGGCCCCTTTTATTGGCAGGGTCACATGTCCTGTGACGCCTGTGCTGGATGGGTGTGCAGATCATTTCATCCAAGGAAGCAGGCGACCGAAGCCAAAGAAAATGCGAGAATCACGGAAAAAGCTAACGCTGTTGCTAAAGCAAATGCAGTCAGTAATGGAACTTAAACCTTAGACGGAGTTAAAAAACAAACACGAATCCTTTGAAGAAGCCCAAAAACCGAGCTTGCTGGTGCCTTAGCGCATTCGGAACTGTAACTGATGGTGTCCCACCACTGCCATCACGCAGAGAAATCCAAATAAAAGCATGAAATTTCTACAACAAATCCGCAATTTTGCAGACGAAAGGGAAGCCTTCAAACCCACAGATTACACCATGTATCAGCCCTGATGAAAATCCCTAAAGCAACAAAGGGATTGAAAATGCGTCTGCATTTCCGTTATATCCACGAGGGTGTTTGAATCAGTTCTACTTCTGGAGAGGGTTTAGTTTACACATAAATCCCCACAGAAATTTAGTTATTCACCCGTGGATGCTTTCTCCTTTTTTTAAAATAACTAAGCCAAGTAAAGGGCGTGTTAGAGAGAGCTTTATCTATAACTAAGAATTTCAAGATGTACTGCTGTCATTCTTTTTAATGCATTGTATTTACGTTTCATTTTTTCACATGTATCTCACATCCATTTGTACAGTCACATTTATTTGTACAGTTTCTATGTTCTAGTTATTTCATTTAATAATGAGTTGTGTATCTTTGAATGCCTTATTGAAAATTTAAATGAGTGCATAAAAAAAAGTGTGAATATGTGCTAAATGTTGAGCACTGTACAATTATCAATTGCATTGTTACATAGTCTGCTGAAATAAATAGCAGTAACGAAAACAGGTGGCAGGGTACTTCTGTTCTCTAAAATCATGTCATCTCCAGCAGTGAGGAATGTGATGTGCTAGGCCCCTGCTATTGGCAGGGTCACATGTCCTGTGACGCCTGTGCTGGATGGGTGTGGTGTTGGTGTTAACCAGCCCTCAGGGAGTGGCTGTGGCATGCTGACAACTAGACCAGTGATCAGCAGATCACTACAGGGAAGACCTGGGACATGTAGCTTTGTCGTCCCCCCTCTGAGCGTAAGAGGAGTGGACTGGCCTGGCGTATGGCAGGCCAGCGTAGGGGTGGGAACAATGAGCCCGGGGCTCTGGGCGTGCTTCAGTTCTGGGCTGGACAAGGAAGTAACTGATGCTTGTGTCTCTGTTGTAGTGTCTACGCCACCCGGACCGCAATCGGCAATGTTGCACCCTGTGACTCAAGTCCCATGACATGAGCAACATGGACGTAAGGGGGAATCACTGACCCTACATTCATCCATACTCTCATACTTGAATGATCAAAGACATGAAACATCTGTGCGATTCTGATTGTTTAATTCACATCCAGTGGAGTGTTGCAGCTGGAGCAGTACAGGGCCATGCAAACCCCACTTCACATTATTGGCCCGTGGAGGGCCAGCCAGAGTCCTTCAGGGAATGACAAGTACATCGGAAGAGGAAGAGTTCAGTCCGCAGTCTGATCGCTGTGTCATTGGTAACCAAACAGAAAATGTCAGTCCATGTCGAGGTCCAAGGTGAGTGTCGTAGAGTGTATCGGGGGACAGTGGAAGGTGATGATGCAAAGGGCAGAACCAAGCAAAAACAGGCCATATGGCGGAGATGAATGCTACTGCCTCCTCCTTACCAGTAAGGTTGATTCACCCGCATCTTCGTCCTCTGATGTCACATGTGCCTCACATGTGGGTGGTGGTGGATTGCCTGCCGCACTGTGTGCCACTGACACATTGGGGGCTGGAGGTGGATTGCCTGCTGCACTGTGAGGCACTGACACATCAGGGGGCGGGCGGAAATGTGGATGTAGAAATAGCAGCAGCATTCATCTGCGCAAGGCCTTAAGGCAGCAATGCCATGATGATGTGGTGCAGGGCATGGAAGATCCCAGCCACAACTCGCTGGTGTGCAGCCATGGCAGCCATTTTTTCCGCCGTCATCCGCTCCATGTTCTCCATGAGCCCCCACATCTGTCCCAACTCCCGGCTGACATCGCTGGAGCCACTCTGACTGGACAGTTGTTCTTGTCTCAGTATCATGACTCCAGCGATGTCAGCCATGGATCGTTGGAGAGCATGGAGCGGACTGTGGGTGTCCGTTAGGGACTGTAAGTGGTCCATGATGGGCCATGTATGGCATCAAGTTTGTCTGCCATGAGGTCGAACCCCAGCTGCACCTGATCAGCCATCTTCTCCTGGACCTCTAACACAGGGCGTTGGAAGGCCATGTGTTGTTCATGGGGGTCCTGGGAGACAGCCGGGGTGGTAGGTGCTTCCTGCTGTGTGGTCTGGGCAGGGGGTGGGGTCTCCTTGATGCAGCTGGGCTGCCCTGCTCCTGGAGGTGGGGTGCTGAAGCTGTCAATGAGGACTTGGAGGGCTTCGGTGTCGATGTTGGGGATGTCCTCATCGTCATCAGTGAAGAGTTGTTGGGGCTGCTCTGCAGGAGGTGTTGATGCTCCCTCTGCAATGTGAAGGGGAGATGCAGTATTACATTGTATTCACATGTATGTTGACGCATTGTACAAGTTCACATGCAGACTGCATGACAATGTACATTGTGACTGTTTAGGAGGAGCTGCCTATTTGATGCGGGACAGTGGACATTTCGTCAACATCACGGATATGTGTTTGTACTTGTACATTGACATCTCACATTTCCCTGCTATGCCAAATGTGATTGGCCAGTTTCAACACACAAGCGGCACCTGTTGTGTCCTCTGTCCTGTTGTAAACGTGTTGCAGTTTGTACCACATTTTTGTCAATGCTGATGTGCTCTGAGTGTCATGTGTGTGTGCTGCATTTTGGGAGAGTCGCCCCTGCAGCTCTGATTTTGCTGCCCCTTGTCCCTTTCAGGCGGTGTGCCTTTGACTTCTGTGCCCATACAGTACTGAGATGTTGCAGACTTGGGTGAATTTGAGTCTTGGTGGGAGCTGGGACTCTGGGGCATGGTTTGTCCGCAGATGTGTTGTTGACGTCAGGGGTTGTTTGTGCAGGTGGGTGTGTCGGAGTGTGACCTGCTCCTTAACGGATGTGGTCCACACTCAGCCACCTCAGTGTGGTGGCGTGCACCATGTCATGATTATCGGACTGCAGCCATGCTAATCGTCATGCAGTGTCACTTGCATTGTCAGTGTGGCTCACAGACACGCCGCTTTGCTGGGTTTGGCACATGTGCATGGGTTGGTTGTGAGATTGGTGATGTGTGGGACGGGCCCCCTCTGGGCACATAGTCGACGGGGCCTACTTGCTGTTTCTAGGTGTGCTGCAGTGTGCCAAGGGGATCAGAAACATGATCCAGAGTCATTGTGGGTGTGCACTGTGATGTACCTAATTGTGCATGTGTGCCATTGTGCCCATCTCCCCCCGTCCCCCCAGTCCCTGGTCGTTACTCACACTGTTGCTGTTGTGTCAGGTCATGTTGAGCAGTGTCCGGTCCCCCAACTCCTGCCACCATCTCCCCACTGATGACTGTGGACACAATTTCCTCCATCTCATGCAGCTCCTCCTGTGGCGCTGGACTCCCACCTCCAGTCTGCATTGCTGCCTTCTGGTTGTTGGCGAGTTTCTGCTTGGTCTTGCGCCTCACATCATTCCAGCGCCTATTGAGCTCTTCCATTGTCCTCCTCAGCACTCCGACTGCATTCACCTTGTCCAGGATGGACTGCCATGCTGCATTTTTTGTTGCCAATGACACAGTGGAGGTGACGAACAGTTGTTGATGGTGTTCTATCACCTCCGTGATCAGGATCCTGTTCTCCTGCGGACTGAACCGCGTCTTCCTCTTCCTCTTCTTCTTGTCCTTGCCCTTCCCTGTCCCCGAGGTCCCAGGCTGCTCCTCCGGGGGGCTTGTGGGGTTCTGACCGTCCTCTGTACCTGCTCTGGCTGCCTCCATTGTGCTTCGCTGTACTTTGGTTTTTGTTTGTGTTTTTTTTTCTTCTGCTTTTGTAGTGATTTTTCCCACCTGACGTGTGTGATTTGCAGGCCTGGGGCTGCTTTTCGCTGATTGTCTTATCGCAGTTGGGCCCATCGCAACTTTTTTCACGTTCGGGTTTGGATTTTCATCGCCGTCCCGGTAATGTTATCGCGGACATTTGACGCGTTATCGGGAGACTATCGCATGTTACCGCCGTGTTGAAAATACGACGTTAACATGGAGTTATTTTCCCGCAATAGACGGCGATATGAAAACTTGCGTTAACCTATTTTGGCGATGTTTATCGCACGTGCTTGAGAATAAGTGCATAAGTGGAAGCAGAGATTTACTATTACTAGCTCCACATCTACGCACCTGAAAGATATATGTACAGCCTAGGGTGACCAACCGTCCGTAAATTTCACGGACAGTCCGTAATTTCGGACGTCTGTCCGTTGTCCGTGAAGGTTTCTTTAACGGACGCCATTTGTCTGTAATTTTAACAGCTGTTGGGTGACAGCCAATCATGTGCCTTTCTAATGCCAACCTTTCTCCAATCTTTGCTGTGGAGAACAAACAAAGCGATCTAGGATTGGCTTGAAAGCCATCAGCCAATCCTAGAGCTCGCTGGTACACTGCAGGAGTGCTCTCATTGGCCCTTATTCGAATCAGGGCCAATGAGAACAGCTTTAGGTGGACAAAGGGCAGACCGACAGAGAGCTGTCTGGTTAACACCATGGAGTCAGAACATCTTCGTAAAGTCACTTCCTTCTTTGTGCATCGTTTATCTGTAGAAAAAAAAACTAAATGGCATAGGGGGCTAAAATATATTCAGTCGTCTCTCAGTCTGTGTTCCACGCCCTCCTGGCAGCTCTCTGTGATGACGCAGTGATCCAGCACTGACTTCGCAAGCTAGCGCTTCCAAAACATCTCCACATTTGTCTGAACAATCCCTCTTCTCATAAAACACTTTTCTTTTGCTTGCATCCAACTCGGCCAACAAAGGCCTCTGAAGAAGGGATCTGGGTGGAGCGCAGCACTGAGGGCAGGACTGCGCACCTAACGGGATGGATACAAAGTGCTATTGTGGTACTTTTCTGCTTAACAGCAGCAGTTGTGCCTGGAAAATAACTATGGTTTTGTCAAAGTTTGTTGTTTTTGGTACTCTGGAGGCCAACATGCCAACAACCATCATAAATTGCCCATTCTTCCAGGCCAGTCGCTCTGGCACATTCCACAAGCAAATTACGTTTAACCCACAGCATCCTATCCAGCAAATGAGAGTGACTCTTGTGACGCCACCCAATAGTCCTAAAGAGTCAGATTTTAACTTATCATGTGCCTCTAGTTGCAGCAGGTCTCACTCAGGGGTACGACACTTGCATATTTCTGCTGGTCCAGTCGCAATTTAGAATTTTAGAAACAAACATTTGCAATGCAATAGGTCACACATTCACAAGAGTTTAAGCTGTGAATAGAAAGCCATGTTTGCGAGGCAAATTTTGTTTTTCTGTGTCTTATGTGGAGCTATTTTTTTTTAGATATGAGTGCATGTCAGTAGTAATTACATTGCAGCTTAACTGAATTTACCTTCAGTAAACGGCACAGAGGTTACAAAGAGAGGAAACCCGATTACCACTCATTTTTACTGCTCCACCGCCTAGCTGCATGTTGTAAATGAGAAGTCCCAGGTGCAGATCACTTTATAAATACACAACCCTTCTACAGAGATTAAAGTGCCCCTCGTGGTATAAATATTTAAGAGAAGATATATGTTTGGAACAAAATGAATAAAAGACACAGGTCCATCCTGCAGGTGAAATGGACTCATGCCTTGCCACAATGTTAAGGGGTTGCTCTCAATTACGTAACTTGCAAAGCAGTAATATGTGTGATTAGGACAACACCATTTTATAGGCTGTGTCCTTAAAAGGTCTACTCCCTAAAGAACGAGAACCAGCCCCCCCTCAACAGTTTTAGTAAATTCCTCCTATTCATATTTGTCTTATTATTTAAATGCTAAGAGGCTGATAACACAGAGGTTTTATCCAATCTGTGTTAGCACTGAGTATGGAAAAAGCACTGCCTGTACCTGCACTAAGTCACAAAAACAAAAACAAAAAGAAATTGCACATGCCCAGGATCAGACAATGTATGCAGAACTCGGGCAAGTTTTATAAATACAGGAGGCAGTGTTCATTTAAGAATATTTTAAGGTACTGGCACACTTAAGGTGAAAACAAAAAAAGTCCCTGTAGGCAAGTCCGCCTCTGACTTCTTATCCCACGTTTGTTTAAACATTTCAGTTTTACAAATGCTGTGATTCTCCTATGCTTCAGTCTCCGGTGACCAGATCAGCCTAAAACGGCTGACTCTCCGGTCACAGTATTATGTTTAGGCCTAATCATGTTGCGTGATAGTAGCATGCACAAGTTGTCACCTCAACCAAAAATAACTCCACATACTGAGTGCCTAAAGTAAGGCAACTCAGCACTCTAGTCAGAGCAATGTAATGAGTTTAATATAGCATAGCATGGCTGTATCAAACTCATTACATTGTGCTCACTAGAGTGCTGGTTGAGGTGACATGTTGAACGTTGTTGGTGATGTTTAATTCTATTTTTTATTTACTTAGGTTGAGTTGCAATACGTTCGGTTGAGATTATTTTTATTTTCATTTGCTGTCATACTATATTCTCCCTTGTGCAATTCCAAGTCACATCTTAAGGATTTTGGGGGGCCACTCTTCACAATACCTTTGAATTTATTATCAATTTCAGCTCTTTGATGCCCTATTTGGCGAGGTCACTGAAACAGGCAGGCTGGTACAAATTGTAAATGAGTTTACAGCTACTGTTCGGGCCAGGATAGTGATGTGTGTTTTCAATATTATAATTCAGCAGCGGGTCACTAATGTTACATATGAACATGCTACTTGCAACCCAGCGTTACACTGTGTCCTGAATGTCTTAATTTATTTGCTGTAAACCCAACATACATACTCCTGTGGTGAGGTGCACTACAAGTGGATGTTATTTTTGGATTGCTAAGCTTTCAGAAAGTTGCATTTTTGGATCTCAAAGATGTATTGTGGGAGAGCATGCTCTTCCTTTGTGTAGTACTGAGTCTTGCCCTGAACTTTTCTTACTTATATCTAAGGATGTTTGTTCTTCCTGCTGCTTGTCGACCTTAACCGCCGTGATTCCCTTCAAACTTCAGTGCATAGCATCACACAATATTTTTTATTGTGGACTTGAAGTAAACATGGGGCTGCAGTCCGTTTTTCCATTTGCTCAATTTATTTCATGCCATTTACTAAATCTGGTCCACAAAAGGTGATGCAGTGAGCAGGAGATGGGAGGTTAACGGAGCCTGCAAGGTGGACGTTTGTGGGGTGTTTTTTTTGGGGGGTGGCGAGTGTTATGAAAAGTGCAGTAGTACTTTGGCCTCAGGCACTCAGCAGTGCACACAAGCAAGTGCAGAAAGGGCTGCTGGCCTCAAAACAGCCAGGCCCTATTATATACTAGGGACTTATAGGTAGGTTTAATACCCCTACCCTATAATCTACTAGGGATTAATAGGGTAGGCCATGCCAAATGTAAGTGCACCCTTTTATATAGTTTACTCTAATGCAGGCCCTATTATATACTAGGGACTTATAGGTAGGTTTAATACCCCTACCCTATAATCTACTAGGGATTTATAGGGTAGGCCATGCCAAATGTAAGTGCACCCTTTTATATAGTTTACTCTAATGCAGGCCCTATTATATACTAGGGACTTATAGGTAGGTTTAATACCCCTACCCTATAATCTACTAGGGATTTATAGGGTAGGCCATGCCAAATGTAAGTGCACCCTTTTATATAGTTTACTCTAATGCAGGCCCTATTATATACTAGGGACTTATAGGTAGGTTTAATACCCCAACCCTATAATCTACTAGGGATTTATAGGGTAGGTCATGCCAAATATAAGTGCACCCTTTTATATAGTTTACCCTAATGCAGGCCCTATTATATACTAATGCATGTGTGTTTTCACTTTAGCTTTCAACTTAACACTGGGCCTGGTTAGACGGAGCCTTTAAGACTTATTGGGCTTCATAGAACTCCTTCTATTCCACTATGGCCAGGATTGGTGAGGGGGAGGTCCAGTGAGTGAGAGGAAAGTAAGCGCCTGATATGTTTTATTTTCTTCATTGAATACAGTATGACTATACAAGCAAATGTGTTGGGTATTTTACAGAGTACTTTAAGGGAAAAAATGCAATGTCTGATTATGAGTCAGTCGAAGGTGCTGCAGAGGAATTCTCACATCGGATAGCGAGCAATATTCGGATGCAACATCTACATCGCAGGCAACTCCATGCAAGAGCCACCCAAGAAACGAGCAAAAAAGCGCTTTGTGAAGTACAGACCAGAATGGGTTCTTTCACATCGCAACATCCACAAGGTGTCAGAAGATGTGTTTCGGCATGTCCCAACACGGTGGCTCACGTTGTTCCCAGCCATTGCGCGACTGTTGAAGTGCTGGGCAGCACTAAAATCTTATTTCCTTTCCCTTGGGCCAGAAAAAAAACCCAGAGCAATATGGTATTTTCTAGGACTTGAAAGTGGGGAGGCCACTATGTCACAAGGCGAGGTTTACCTTTTCTTTGTGCACAACATTTTGGTCATTTTTAACACGTGTATCCTGCAGCTGGAGAAGGATGAGCTGGCGGCCCAGAGGTACCAGGCATCTTCAGAATATTAAGGAACAACTTAAAGGACAGAGTGGAGAATCTGTTCTTTAGTATCCAAGTACACAGCTATTTAGTGTCCCATGACTCGGAGTTGAGTGCAAGCATGAAGAGCGATTTTTTGAAATTTTAGGAGCGCTCCTTAAAGTACTTAGAAAAATGGTTTGATTTTTCAGAGAGCCATTATTTGTCAGCAATAGAACCATGCTGCTTAAGAGAACGTCTCACTTTCCAGCAGCTCTGCAAAGCTGCTGATGCAGTTAAGTTGACCCGGCATTTGGAACTGCAACATTTATTTAATGAGTACAGTGTAATTGTTCCCGCTATGCGAGCTGTGGCAGGCACAGACTTGCCATGTGCGCAGAAATGGCTGAATGCTTTGTCAAAGTTGCCTTGTGATGTCCCTAACATAAAAAAAATAATATCATTTATACTTAGCTTGCCAGGCAGTAATGCACCTACTGAAAGGATTTTTTCTCAGTTGAAGTTCACCTGGACTGACACACGAAATAGGTGTGATGTGGATCTTGTTAAGGCAGAATTGCAGATCCAGGCGAACATGAAACATTCGTGTGCTGACTTCTACCAATTAGCTCTTAAGAACAAAGAACTTCTGAAGTGTGCTAGTTCAGAGAAAAATATAATTTCAAACACTAGCACCAAAACTAATATGACCGGTGTCAAAACTCTGTTATTTCCGTGGTCAAATTTCGCTTGGTGTGCTGTACTACTTTTAAACCTAATAAAAACTTATTTTGACTTGTACTTATGTTTGTTGTCTATTTACTTACATACTATTGCACAACCTAATTTGTAGTGTCGGTAAAACTTGCCCTTTGTCCCGAATTTTTGTCCTGAATTTTGACCCTCCGTCCTGAATTTTTGTCCTGAATTTTGACCCTTTGTCCTGAATTTTTACACTCCCCGTCCTGAATTCACACCCATGCCAGTTGGTCACCCTAGTACAGCCTAGGTACATATATGTGGAGTTCGGTATCGAAAATTTTGCCTTAACTGTCGATATGTTTTTTTCAATATATTGTCCTCCATATTTGTTACCATCCATATTCTGATTTCAATATTTAGCATGCACATCATCTTCTGAGCTAGAAAGTGGAATAATCCTTGCCTTGTTCAAAAGTCGGCCGTAGAACAAAAAAAAAACTTTGCCCCCGTGCTCATGTTCTTCCTAAATTCATTGAGTCACAAACTGCCCTGTCCACTGGGTTCCCAACAATAACTAGGGCTTTCCCTCTTAGGTATTTCTATTGTTGATATCTGTATTATTCCATTTTGTTTCTAAATTTACTGACAGAAATACATTAAAATCTGAGGAGTAATATTGCTTCAAAATGAGGGTGAGGGTGAGGAGGGGATGTGGCTTAACAGCCAGAGCTGCCGACTTTGGAGCTGAGGAACCAAGGGGCCGATTATGATGGCGGGCGGACTTTGTCTGCCCGCCATCGCCCCGGTAAATGGGACCGCCCGCTATGTGTGCGGCGGTCCCGCACATGTGATTAGGATGCCAACGCCACGGTGGTGGTGGCATCCCCATTTCCAGCATTGTGGCGGGCGGTGCTCACAACACCGCCCGCCACAGTGCTGGAAATTCATGTTGTGCATCTGCATGCACAACGTGACAGGCACCGCGCGGTGCCTGCCACCTTGTGCATGCAGATGCAGGGGGTACCATAGGTACCCCCATGTGCAGCCCCCACCCCACCAACACCCTGGGGCCCGCAACGGGCCCCCAACAGCAAAGATCGCGAGCCTTTCCATGGCGGCGACGCCACCATGGAAAGGCTCATCTCCGCCGGCATCATAATATGGATGGCGGTGTCTTGCAGACACAGCCACCATATTAAACCCTTTCCGCCCGGTCGACTGTTCGTCCGGGCGGAAAACATGCGGACGGTCTTACCGTCTGCCGGGCTCCCCTCCACCATGGTAATATGGCGGGGGGAATTTGTTGGCGGACGGGCGATTATGGCGGGCGGATCGCCACCGCCATACGGGCGGGGGCGATCCGCCCGACATCGTAATCGACCCCCAAGTTCGAGTCTCGGCGTCTACTGAACAACATGTGATTCTGGGAGAAATCCCTCAATCTCCCCGTGCCTACCAAACATGACAGTATGCTTGTGTAATGTAACTGGTGCTCACGTGACGTGTTCCAATACCTTCGGTCTGATTTCGCACTGTATAAAACTACAAAAAAAAAAAAAAAAAAAAGATAACATTGAACGGAAATATCTGACAGCATTTCTAGAAGTGGTCAAGGGACCAAGAGTATGGAAGATATCACTCCAAAAATTTGAATTTGAAATCCTCTTTACTTCTGTCTCCTCGTTTTATGTTACGAATTTGATTGCATTTTGAAATGTGACAAATAGGCAACATTAAAAAGATAGCTCGTCAAATATTGGTACGTAGACGTTGGCATGATTATTGTGTTGTGTCAGGACTGAAAAGACATTAACCCAAAGAGTAACCTGTGGATGGGACAAAATGAGTTAAGAATGAACAAAGTTGAAGAAGCCAGGTTAAGCAGTAGAGACATGTGAACTAGGAATTCTGAAATTAAGAGCTGGTGCTTGATTTGACAGTGATACCGCTATCATAATATGGCAGGAAAACTATAACACACATAGATTTCAAAATCCTCAGAACCCTAGCCTGGTATCCAAATCTAAGATCTCAGATCACTCAGTAATTTTGTGAGCATTCCTAAAGAAGTGCACAAAAATGCCTCTTTACATTTGATTAACCATGTCTAGGATGGTGTTATTCTTTGCTTGCCAATGACAAAAACGCTGATTAATTTAACCTTCAAATATATATTTTTTTAAATTAGATCCTTCTGGGTGATTTATCTTCCTCTGGTGCATGGCCTTTCCCTGATCCTATGAAAACATATTAAAAATGTGAGCGTTCAGGGCTAAAGGCATAATGGCAGCTGCACGCCATAAGCACTGGCAAAGCCACTAGTTCTCTTCGTCAGAATGCAGGGGAAGTTTTATTTGCATTAAATATGTTTGCTTGATTTACAATATATTATAGGCAAAAGCATTACAGGAAAGTAGCCCGTGTATGGTCATGTGTCCAGACAGAGATGCTGACATCTTGGAATCGTTTCTGTCAAAATATAACAAAATAATTCCAAGAAAAGTATCATGCATACGCATTCATGCCCCACACAGGAGGGGCACACTGCATTTTTTTTAATTTTTCTCTGTTACATAAATCATTTCAAGATGGCTGCTGGTGCTTCGGCATGTCTGTACACACATAGGCGGGCACCTTGACACTTTTTTTGTGATTAAGAAAAAGCATTTTAAAGATGAGTGGCCATCCTTGCTCATGTATGCTAACACTTCGAAAGTCATCTGATATTTTTTTGTATACTTTACTATTAATTCACTGTTCTAAGATGACTGACGGACATTTATGAATGGAAAATGTAAAAGAAGCTAAGTTTGAGCAGGATACCTTGCAAAGAGAGGAAAACAAGAGACCCACTAGCAGGGCATGGCTGATGGGCCCTCACATAAACAATTAAAAAATAAAAATAAAATGAGGAAATAAATAAAGTAGGGAGCTGGGAGAGGACTGGATCATTGAACAAGGGGAGCGTTGGGTGATCTGGGAAGAAGGTGATAGCACAGAGGTGGGGATCTAACGGAGGAGATAGTGAATGAAGGGTGAGGAAAACCATGTGCTCATGTGGAATGATAGAAGAGAAATTAAAAAAAGAGTCCTCTCAGGTCAGCAATGGAAGATAAAATTCATGCAATCAAAAACATTGTAAAGCAGCAATGATCCAGGGTCTGGACAACCACAAGAATAGGGAAGAAAGCAATTGAATAAGGAGCGATAACTCATATAGACAAGACAGCCATTCAATAATGTACAAAGAGCAGACCAAAAGCCCACTTTGTGTATATGATATTGTATTATTATACTCTGTAGGTGAAAACTGTTCAAAATAATTCCTATTTTGTAAAGCACAAGCATATCACCACTCATGGTTTCAAAGGCGCTGTCGGAGGGGTGGGGGGCGTCGGGGAGGTTAAGTGAGCTATTGCCCAGAGTCACATGATGCTGAGCTAGCCTGCCGCCGGTGATCAAACCTTGGGTCCCTCGCTCCGGAGTTAGCCGCTCTAGCCGCTGTGCCACACCTCTTCCCCTCTGTGTCGAGAAATGGGGGTCTCTATTTGGCAGAGGTATGCACCTTGTCCAAGAAGGGACCCTTCCTTTTAGTCAGGATAAGGGAGTTACACACTTTAGATACCCCCTGCTGATCCCCTTGGTAGCTTGCCACAAGCAGACAGGCTTATCCCAAAGGCAGTGTGTGAAGTATTTGCACCCAGACACGCAGTAACACAGGGAAAACACTACAAATGGACACCACACCAGTTTAGAAAAAAAAAGTATCTTTATCTAAACCAAACAAGACCAAAACGACAAACATCCGACGTACACAATTCAAAATATGACTTTTAAAATGTTTCAAGCAATTCTGTCTATACAAATCTATGGTTGCGTGATATTACACAATGTACCTTTAGGTGCGTCAAAATTCACAAGGCCAAACAGCTGCAGATAAGGGAAGCATTGATACACAGGGATGCGTCAGTTCCTGAGTCCTTGGGGAGGCGATACAACAGTTCTGCTGTAAGCAGGAGAAGTGATGCGTCGAATCTGGACTGTAGGGGGAAGTGATGTGTCGATTCTAAGACGGTTCTGGTCTGTGGGTGATGCGTCGGAAAACTTGCCGCACAGTGTGATGCATGGAAATCCGGGACGCGCTGGTGGTCAATGCGGCGGTGGCAAACAGGCGCACCTTGATTTCTTCTGCCACAGTCCCTCGAGGCAGGGCCTGCGTTGGAGTCGGTATGGTGATCTCGGACTTCAGAAGTTGATGCACCGGACTCGGTGTGCAGCAGATTTTTCAGCCGCTGACAGGTGCTGCGCTGATTCTTTGGCCGCATGGCGGCGGTGTGTGGAACTTCTTCCCACATGGCAGTGTGGCGTCAGAAAAACACGGGCTGGAAGGGCGATGCGTTGATTCTCTTGGTTTCTTCAAGCTTTTTCAGCTATCAGCAACAGGAATAACCTCCAGAGTCCCAGGACTGGAATATGGCACCTCCTTGCAATTCAGAACTCGCAGCATGGGAGTTCAGGGAAGCTGGTGGAGAAGTCTTTGTGGCCCTGAGACTTCAGAACAGGAGGCAAGCACACACAAGCCTTTGGAGATTCTTCACGGTTGGGTTCACGGCAAAAGTTCCAGTCTTTGGCCTCTCCTTGGCAAAAGCAGCAACTGCAGGCCAACCCATCAAAGCAACAAAAACATCATGAGGGGGAGTGAAGAGGAAAAAGGTAGAATCGTCCTCCTCTCAATATCGCAATTCAACAAAGAGATTCTACTACAAAAACATATAAACGCACGTAAGTGTGTGCTTAATCTTACTTGCGGTGTTTTTAAAAAACGGTGGTGATTAGAAAAAAGGAATACCTTCTCATGTTTGTAGGAAGGACAGTGTTCAAAAAGTTGTAAAATACCCCTCACACACTGAAACCTGATTCAGTGTCATGCTTCATCATTGGGGTCTTCCCGCCCCTCTACGGGACGGGGCGTGCTACTACCTACGTGGACGCGGGAGAACTTACTTTAGTGATTAGTGTATATGTGTAGTGCGTGGGATCGTGAAATATAAATATATGTGATGGTTTAAAAATTCCCTGGCTAGTGGAAAAGAATACACTTTATTAGCTTCCCTAGCTGAGAATGGTAAAAAAAGGGGGGAAAAAAAGTAGATGGTTTACTATAATGGGTCACTTTCTACAAGGTCGACATGTTTCAGAAGCCATCCCCTAGGCTTTCTTCTTCAGGACCGAAACGATCCCTATAACGCCTCAATGGGCTGTATAAATGTACATAGGCCTACTGATCACAAGAACAACTAAGACGCACCCAGATAAAAACTGCCCTTCATGGTCTTCTTATGACTGAATATCTTAAAGGAAATGCAGCACCAAATGGACTAATAGTCAAAAATTAACCATATATCTTTCAAAATGACAAAATTTTTAAAAAAGACTGGTCACTAATAAGTTGGCACTGCACACGAGACTGGCTTGTGCTGATTATTAAGACAGCTGGCAGAATAGCACAAGAACTCAAAATTGAAATTCAAGAAATAGAAATCCGTCTCAAAAGCTATGAAACACCGAGTGCCCTCAAAAAACATCTTGAAGAGCTGAACAAAATTCTCAATGACTTTGAAATAACATTGAAAAAAAGCAAGTACGATAAACTTAAAAAAGACGTCTCTCGTTTCAGCCACGAGAGGGTTTATCCTTACATAAGAGATGATGACAAACTCCAAGAGAACCGCCAGGAAATGACAACTGATGACGATTCATATGACTCAGGATCCAGTGGATCAGACTCAGGAAAAGGTAGATACCAACCATATCGGGGCAGGAGGGGCAATTACAGACGTCCTTGGTTCCATGGTCAAAGAGGATGGGGACCCTATCAAGACCCTCCCCAATATTTACCATACCCCCTAGGACCTCCAATGTACCCACATCAACTAGGTACTTACCCACAATGGAACTACCTCGCGCAAGACCATCCCTACTATGAACAGCCACATTTTTTAGGGCTACGCCAAGGGAGAAACAGAGGAAAAAACCGGAGAGGGAACAATGTCCACTGGGCCCCACAAAACGAAGAACAAATTCGGATGGCAACGAGAAGCATGACAGGGGCTCCAACCAGCAAGAAATGAATCTGGTGGTGAACCTCTCGGATCACATTTTAACATCAGCACAGATCAAAGTCCTGGAAAAGGGACTAGGCTTTGTGCCCACAGCTAAATTGGACAATTTCCAATTATGCAAAGAGATGAAGGAATTCATGAGGAGACTCAAATTGCAAATCTTTTTCAAAGAGAAACAAAGAGATGACCAGCAAGATGGGGACACAAGGTTAAGACCAAAATCTACCTTCACCCCACCTGAGGCCAACCTACCAGTAGAACTGCTCGCCTTCGAAAAGGCTGTGATGAAAGACCTAGAGAAAATAGATTCAGAAACCAAGAAAGTCTTTCACAACACAACCAGAGAAGAAAACGAGGCTCTCAGAGAACTAGCGAACAATACTGAATTGGTAATAAAACCAGCAGACAAAGGAGGGGCCATTGTAATACAATCTGCCAAAAAATACGACCAAGAGTGCAAACGTCTCCTTCGGGATGAAAGGAACTATGAAATCCTCAACCAAGACCCCACCGAAAAAATAAGAGTAAAAATAGCAAACATGGTGGAAGAGGCACGATCACATGGGTGGGGTGAATAGACATAATATCAAATCCTAAATATCCAATTGCAGTAATATCGAAGTTGTAATATCGAATGTCTCATAATATCGTATTAATGAATATAGTAGTCAAAAATATCGTTTTTTTAATCTAAAAAATATCGAAGTATAAAATATCGAACAAGTAATATCGTCAATAGATAATAACGAATAGTGTTGTAAAAAATATCGATAAAAAAATAAAAAGTGTAAAATATCATTTTTTTGTTAATATTTAAATATTCTGTATTGTTATTAATTTTGTATTATTTTAATTGTTTGAATATTTGTTTGAAATTATATAAAAACATTTTTTGTAACATATGTTTTAGGAGCGGGATGTTTGGTTATTAGGGGATAAGGGTGGGGAGTATATTAAAAATATTAGTGTACATTTACATGTTAATTTAATTTTTTTTAAATTAGAAATTAATTTCAAAAACAAAATTTATATTAAAAATATAAAATATATGGTTTTTTTTAGGAGCGGGATGTTGGGTTATTAGGGGATAAGGGTGGGGAGTATTTTAAAAATATTAGTTTAAATTTAGATATTAATTTAAATTTTTTTAAATTAGAAATTAATTTCAAGAACGAAATTTATATTAAAAATATAAAATATATGTTTTGTTTTAGGAGCGGGATGTTGGGTTATTAGGGGATAAGGGTGGGTAGTGTTTTAAAAATACTAGGATAAAATTTACATATTAATAAAATTTATTTAAAATTCGAAATTATTTACAAAAACGAAATTTAGAAAAAAAATATAAAAAATATGTTTTCTTTTAGGAGTGGGATGTTGGGTTAATAGGGGATAAGGGTGGGTAGTGTTTTTAAAATATTAGTATAAAATTTATATATGAAATTAAAATTTCGAATTTTGGAAATAATTTAAAATATGAAATTTTAATTTAAAATTCAAAAATAATTTTTTGTTTTTAGAGTGGGATATTGTGTTATTAGGGGAGAAGGTTGGGGAGTGTTTTAAAATTAGTTATATGAATTGATATATTTAAATAAAAAAGTTTAAATAGCAAATTTTTTTAAATTAGAAAGTGAAATTATAAAAAGGAAATATATTTTGTTTTTTAGAAGTGTGATGTGTTATTAGGGGATAAGGGTGGGGAGTGTTATTTAAATATTATTCTAAAATTAATTATTAAATTAAAAATTAAAAATTTGGAATTAATTTGAAGAAATAAAGTTAATTAAAAATAGAAATTATAGTTTTTTTTTTAGTACTGGGATGTTGGGTTATTAGGGGAAAATTGTGAGGTTGTTCAAATAGTAAAATATATATATTTAGGGGCCGATTCCGATTCCGGCCGGAAATCTCTCCGACCGAGCCGGACCCGGAGAGAATTCCGACCGAATCGGACCCTAGCAGTCCGACCGGATGAGTACGATGCATTCGCCTGCTATCGGACTCGATTCGGTCGGACTCCCATTGAAGTCAATGGGAGCCGGTCGTACAACGCGTACGTGGGCTCCCATTGACTCAATGGGTGTGAGGCGAACAAGGCACCCCCTACAGCGGGTACGCGTCCATGCGCATCGCGGCGTACATGCACAGGTAGGGGGACCCATGGGTCCCCCCTGTGTGCGACTCGCGCGCCTACGCGTACAGGGGGTCCGGCGCGGACCCCCAAAGTCCGGCTCCGACAGCTCTCTCGAGCCGGACGGCGCGAGTCGGTCGGACTGCTCGCGGCGCGCATCGTACTTACCCGGCCGGGAAACGTCTCCATAGCGCGGTGCGAGTCGTGTCCGTGCGAGTCGGTCAGAGCGTGTTGAAGCAGCGTACGAGTCGGTCGGCGATTTCGCGGGAGCTTGCATCGTACTCGCTCGGCCGGACCCGCGTACGATTCGGTCGGGAAACAGGGCTCCGAATCGGATCCGGTAAATCCGAATCCGATTCGGAGCACTACCGGCCGAGATCGGAATCGGCCCCTAAGTGTCCTGAAGTTTCCCTGACTTAATAATTACTGTAGTGGGAATAGTAATTTTATATGTTTAGTGTCCAGCATCTTCCTTGACTTAATACTGACTGGAGTGGGCATAGTAATTTTTATGTGTTTAATGTCCAGCACCTTCCCAGACTTAATACTGACTGGAGTGGGAATAGTGATTTACATATGTTTAATGTCCAGCACCTTCCCTGACTTAATACTGACTGGAGTGGGAATAGTAATTTATATATGTTTAATGTCCAGCACCTTCCCTGACTTAATTTTGACTGGAGTGGGAATAGTAATTTTATATGTTTAGTGTCCAGCATCTTCCCTGACTTAATACTGACTGGAGTGGGAATAGTAATTATTATGTGTTTAATGTCCAGCACCTTCTCAGACCTAATACTGACTGGAGTGGAAATAGTAATTTATATATGTTTAATGTCCAGCATCTTCCCTGACTTAATTTTGACTGGAGTGGGAATAGTAATTTTATATGTTTAGTGTCCAGCATCTTCCAAGACTTAATACTGACTGGAGTGGGAATAGTAATTTTTATGTGTTTAATGTCCAGCACCTTCCCAGACTTAATACTGACTGGAGTGGGAATAGTAATTTATATATGTTTAATTTCCAGCAACTTCCCTGACTTAATACTGACTGGAGTGGGAATAGTAATTTATATATGTTTAATGTCCAGCACCTTCTCTGACTTAATATTGACTGGAGTGGGAATAGTAATTTAAATTTGTTTAATGTACAGCAGTTTTTATTATTTAATGCATACTGTATTGGGAATAGTAAATTATATATGGTTAATGTTTAGCATTTTTTGTTACTTAATTCTAAGGGGCCGATTCCGATGTCGGACGGACTCAGGTCCGTCCGACATCGGTCCGGAGCTGTAACCGACCGACCTGCTGTCGTCGGTTACGGCCCAGGCAGTACGATGCGACCGAACCCTGTTTGGTCGCACTCGTATCTCCCACAATGGGAGCATGCATTCCGGACGGAATGCATGCTGGCATTGGAGAAAGCAGGGGTGCAGTTCAACCCTGCACCCTGTGGCCGGCACCCCAAGGTGCCTGCCACCGGGTGCAGGGTTCAACAGAGGGGCACCATAGGTGCCTCCAGGCCGCCATTCGGCGACCTTGCACCCATGGGGGTCCCACTGGGGGCCCCCAAAGACAGTGACCGACTGCCTTTTCGTGCCGGAAAGACCGGCACGAAAAGGCAGTGAAAACTGCCATCGTACTCCCTCGGTCGGAAAGAGGCAGCCGGGGAGTACAGAGGGATTTCCGGATGGCTGACGGGCTCTCCGAATCCGTCGTGAGCCATCCGGAAATCCGAGTCGGATTCTTTTCCGACCGAGCCCATCGGAATGGCTCGGTCGGAAAGGAATCCGAGCGGCACGTTCTGATTCAGTCGGAAGGGCATCGACCATCGTTCGGTGCCCTTCCGGCCGAAATCGGAATCGGCCCCTAAGTGCAGTGGGAAGAGTAAATTATATATTGTTTATGTTTACCACCTTCAATGAATATTGTTTAATTGTATTGGGAATAGTGAGTGATATATGTTTATGTACAAATATATTTTTTAAATTATTTATAATTTATCTAAAATTTTTAGATTACATATATGTTTTTTGCTGTGTATTTATTAATTTTATATAAAGAGTTGTAGGAAAATTACAGTATGTGTTTTTATATGTGAAGAAATATAAATGTGTTTTATTATGTGCAGTGATGGATTTTTATTGTGTAATTGATGTATAGTTTATAATTTACTAGTAAAAAAACCAATCTGATTATTTATAGTAAATTAAAATGGTACATTTATCAAATTAATATATTTAAGTAAAATATTCAATAATAAGATAAACATATAAAAAAAATTAGACATTTTTTATTTTCAAACAACTTTTATTTTTGTATAAGTAGGTAGAAAGAGAAAAAAAATTATTTTATTTATAGTATGGAATAGAAATTAATAAAAATACACAAAATATGTCTATTTTTATTTAAGGAACATAAATTATTTTACATACATTTATTAGTTAATTGAATTTTTAAGGAAAAAAACATTTTATGATATAATTGTATTTTATAACAAAAGTATTCTTATTTTGATATACAAACAATATTTTGTTATTATTTTACAAGAGTTGTAACATTGTAATATATTTATACAAATAATATAACCATTTTTGGCATATATATACACAAAATAAAGCATTGTATGGTTAATTATTATTTAATATTGTAACATTATAATGCTGTAGTGAATATTGTTTATCATTTTCAAATAATTATCACTTTATTACATGTTAATACATTTTTAATTAATATTATTAGTATATAAAATATTGATAATATTAATTATTACATTGTTGTATTGCATGAAATAATTTTTTTAAACAGGTAAGTTTTATTTAACATTTCTATATAATTAATATGTTTTTTTATAATTAATATAATTATAAAAATACATATATCATTATAATAATAATAAATATATTTTTATATTAATTATTATTATAACTTTACAAAGTATAATAAAATATATAATAATTTTTAAATAAAGAGAAAAAATTGTACAACATAAGAAAAATATATCTGACATTTATACTTTGATATAATGCATTTTTTTAACATTATTCCTTTTTTAAACATTTATTTAAGCAGCCATTTTTAGTTCACAGGGACTATTTTGTAACCGCGTACTGTTATTTTGGGTCATTGAGGACCGTAGAAGCTCGTGGTTGGAAGCTGCAGGTCGCGTCGAGCAAGGTAAGGGAAATTTTAATTCTTTTTATAACTTAATACTTATGTTTTAGTCTAGTTATGATATATATATTGTATTTATAGTTAGGTCGTTGCGTTTTTGGTGTGCTGTACTTGTTAGTTATATTTTAATGAGATGTCGTGAGTTAGTGTTTGAGGCGTTGTGTAGACAGACGATAATATGACTAAATATGTGTTGTTTTGTTGATATAAATTAATGTTATTGTATTTAATGCATGTATTTTGGTGTATTTGTGTGGGTGGGTATGCTTTCAATCTTTTTGCAGGTTACTTTTAATCGACTTTACGTTGGAGAGACAGACGCGTTTTAAAAAAAAAAAGAACTGTGTATTAGTTTGTTAAACTAATATTATTATCACAGTTTCTTTTATTTTTCAGAATTTCCTGGAGCGATTTTTATATTTTTATATCTTTTTCGGGTTTTTGAGGGTTTCCGTTATTTGGATTTCACAAGGATGGATTTATATAGGACCTGTTGGATTTTTGCATTTTTTTGGGGGCTTTTTTAAACTTTAACATGGATTAACAGACAGTTGTAAGGATTATTACTTGTTGGAATACATCTTCTACAGCTACATAAACCGTAAGTCTATTTTTTTTTATATTAATTGGGTGGGAAATGTTGTTAAAATTAATTGTGATATATAGTATATTTTGATAAATATTATTTATTTGTAAATATATTTTTTAGTTAAAAAATATATATCACAAATAAGTAATAATTGTGAAAATATAATATTAATATATGTGTGTAAAGTGTTTGTTTTGTGAACGAAAAAATGTATAATAGCTGTGGAACTGTAGTTTATAATATGCTTTTGGCTATTAGGGATAGGTAATCTAGGCCTCTTGTTGATGGGTATAGGGTAACCTGACTTTGCAGTAGCTCAAACATTTTTTAGTTTGTTTAGTTAATTTGGGACATATTTGAGTTACAGATTGTTCCATCCGTAATTCTTGATAGCTTTGTTCTTTTTGTATAGATTGTAGTAGTTTTTGTAGGGTATGTTTACCTCTGCTTGTTGTTGCTTGGAAGGCATTATGCCATCCTTCAACACTATTATTTGTTTTGGCTTCTTTGTTTAAGGTACTTAGGGGCCCATTACGATGGCGGGCGGAAGCACAACCGCCGTGCTGGCGGATGCAAAAAGCACCAGTTACCGCCGGCACGCAGCAGTCCACACGCCCGCCCAATTACGATGCGAAAAGCAGGCCAAACACCGCCGGCAAGCCAGCAACACCGTCCGCCATCAAAGTGCTCCCGTACACGTAGCGGCGCAGCCCAACTGACACACACCGTCCGACGAAACACGTCCCGCCCGGCGCATAAATTACGATGCCGCAAACAAACGGCTCCCACGGCCAAGAGATACCGTACGACAAACCGAAGCGGTAACACGGACGCCGAGCACGGACAACGAAAAGCGGCTCCCCGAGCATGAATCCAGCACTGCAGGCACTCCCCATGCTCCTGCTGATGCACCACCAAGGACGCAACGTACCGCGGAGACGCAGGTAGGCACACACACAACAAGTGCACGCAAACAGCGCACACAGTGCAAGGGCGGAAAAAGCGGACAACCCCCACCAGCGCGTGTACACAACACATCCACCATCGCATCCACATATGACACACAGGCCAAATCGTAACATCGCAGAACACATGTGTACACACCACCTGGGACTAGGAACCAACCACCCCGTCACGGCCCCAAAGCGCCGATGACGCCGCCACACATGCGCACAACGCAGAGGCCAACCGCAGCGCCATGCATGCGTCGCACACAGACACAGGGACACAACCAAGCAGCACACACATCAGCCCCACCCCGAACGCACATGACACGTGACAGGCCGGCCACAGACATGTCCCCAACGCCCAATTCACGGACAACACCCAACGCCACACAACCGACGCACACATGTCAGTGAAGACACGCAACAGCAGGACACACCCCAGTGTAACAAACATGGCGTAGCACACAGCGGCGGCAACACCAACTAGGAGAAGCAGGGCCCCTTCGGGAAGAGGAACGCCAGTACCACACAGAAACACCCATACCACCCTGCACATATGAACAAGACATATAAAACGGAACACCAAAGAGCCCGGGGACCGACAACAGGTGGCCCAAGAATAACATCCACACACAAGGACCAACGCAGAGCGGAAAGGCAGCCTGCCGCCCACACAAGGGAGAGCAGACAGCACTGAATGACCTTCCATTCCAACTCCGAAACCACAGCCCTACGACAGAAGCCGGTGAATACAGCCATTGTCCAAGAATAGACCAACACAGGCATGCCGAGGAGACCGACCACAGGGCAGATAGCGCATATCACAGAAGCACACAACGGACGGGGAAGAAAGAAGAAAACACTCCCCCATGTCGGCCACATGCAAGTTAATTGGAAGGAGTCACACAGCACTGACCTTGAACTGTCTGAGAAGCATGTGGGAAGAGGGCCCGTGTCCTCCAAACAAGCCAACAGAACACAAGTCCTGTCTCCCTACGACTACACAGAGCTCACAGCAACCCCGGAGCGTGCACATTGCAGACTGCACACACAGCCGGAGCACGCCACCTCTACGAACCGCTGCGAAATGGCAACCGCAACACACCTACCCAACTACGCCGAACAGCTCAAGCTGTACAAAACCAACCTGTGCCATACATTGGGATGCGATCTCCTGTCCCTGCTGAACGTAAGTTACCGACTGACTTACCGCATCACATTGTTCAGCTGCGTCATGCCCGTCTTCTACTGTCGGAGGTGTCCCTACCAGCATCCCGTCGAGATATGCCTCTCCAACCCGGCATGTCTGAAGGCGGACCTGCTACCACTACTCCTCCCTCTGGACGCACACGACAGGGCCTGCTCTGCCTATGGGGGCATGGCGTATGTGGCCAACATCGCACCCGCACTGAAATGGGACCACTGTGCCTCCACACGACGGATCATCGATAACAGCTACATCGAATGTCACCCAGCATGCCCCATCATGGTCCTCCAAGGGACAACCTACGAACAACACCTTGACAGCCACCATCCGCTTCATTGGCTGGCAAACATGTACACCACCAATGACATGGAAGCCCTGCTGGACGGCATCGCATACCTGACAACCTGTAAATACGTCGGACCACAACGCAGGTTCCCCGAGTGACCTATGATGTCCAACCCCGCACCCATGCTTAGCTTCCGCACGGACTGGCCAGTCACCACCACAACAGCCATACCAAACGACCGGCAACTGTAACCACACCATCAACGACATCGCCATGACATCGGATATGACCGGGACATGCACACTGTTCCCCATCACATCCAGGAACACCGCATGCATCGTGGGAGGCAGTGGCATGGGCTCTGTGTATCGCACCCACATGGACGGAACTGCACGAACAACCAGGACACGACATGGATCCAGCGCCCATGGACACACACACCGCTCAGTGGACATGAATAGGTCGCCTGGAGTCTGTGGGTGCTGCACCCCTCCCACCCCCGCCCCGGGAATCCCATACCAGGACCTTTGCATGGACGACAAGTGCATACAACAACAACACGACCCCAGTGACTGTGACATGTCCAGTAACCACCACAGTGCAACAACAAGTGGCACGCCGCTGCATGCACGCAAGCACATGCCCTGATGTCATCTCACATGCACGCGTGCATGAGGAACAACCGCAGCAAACCTGTCACATGGAACTGAGATGGACTGTGCCCATGATGCCAAGCGGTCTGGTAGGCTACATGTATACCGTCTGTGTCAAAGTCCGCAGCTCCGCAGCTATACGTAAATGTACATTAGCACAGCCTTGGCCAAGCAGATGTCACTCTGAAGCCCACATCCCACATGCAACAGCCAATCACATGTAACCCCACTCCCTATCCCATTTGCAATCATGCTCAGTATATCCTCAACATGTATTCCGCTGCCAGTAGTGTCCACTATACTGCATCACAGAGGACAGGAGACTCAATATAATGTTTGAAACCAAAACTGTCTCCGCTGACTCATTTCACAAGTACGAATGAGAGAGGATGAGAGTATGTGAAGTACACGGCAGTCGTGACATGACCATGTAGTCCACTGGTATTGGATGTCAACGCAAATGAGTAGCACTACTGTGGAAGACACACATGTGTCGTGTGAAGTCGTATGGACGCAGTGCTCAGGTGGGTGGGTGCGACGGGTAGATGCGCACATGCCAAGTTGGAGCACGCCGTGTTGGGAGGGGTCATGAACAGTACACCACCGCTTCCCTGGGCATTGTGAGAGGACACCTGTCGGGGGGAGTGAACACGTGTGTGCATAGCAGCCGGGCACACGTACAAAGCGGTACCAGGCGCACCTCAGCCCACCCTCTGTGGACAAGCTGGATCCTGTTGTGCGCCCGCCATGCCCCTGACAAGGCACACACAGCCCCAGTCGACCAGGTGTAACCCCAACATAGTCAATCCGCACAGGCGATACAGGGCACGGGATGGCAGTGGAGCATGGTGTGTGAGAGGTCTCCTCGCGCTCCTCCTGGTCATATCACGCAGGCAATAGAACCTCAACGTCTAGCATGGCACAAGTCACATGGAAGTGTAGGGGGACGCACCACAGCACGAGCAGCACTGACGTCACGGGAGGTGGCTCGCACCATCCCATCCATTGCCCATCATACCAACCACGCCACATGCCATTGCGACTAAGTGCAAGCGCGTGCGCCACCACCCCCGAGCCCTCCCCAGAGAGGCCAAAGAGTGAATGTGTGGGCCATCAGCCACAGACGGACGCGGCCTGGCCGCAAGGGCAGCCACAGCCACTGGGTGTCGCAGGTGGCGGATCCGGAAGGCGAAGACTGTGATGCATAGTCCATGCAGGCCGGGTCTCCATTTGGGGCACCACGCAGGTGGACGGCGTCCCGCCACACATCATACCCTGAGACAGCCCACTCGTGCAACTGGACCCACACATACACTCCTTGCCCTCTCTGGTGCGAGCTTGGGGCTGCCTGTGCAAGCGCTAGCCTCGCAGGTGAGCATGCATATTGGGGGAGCGAGGGGAGGACATGAGGGCTGGGGCGAAGATGACTGTATCACTGTCAGTTAGTACAAGGGATGACCCAGATGTGGAAAGGAAGAGACGTGTCCCGTGTGTACTGCAACTAGTCGCCAATCCAACTACCCCCCATGTCCGGAATGTAAGCCCGCACCTAGGCCCGCCCATCCGCCACATCGAACATACCACCAGCACGACAACCTTCCCATTCGAAACACTGACTGGGGGTGGCGACCAGTGTACAATCATGTGTAGCCTACCCACGCGTACATGTGGGCCCTCCATGATCCATGTCACCTGCGGCAAAGTCATGACATGCGCAATGAGGGAAGTGAGGAGAGCTGTCCGCCCCACGCGCAGAAGGTGCATCAGCTCCACAGACCCAGCAGCGAGTCCAGCAGGGGTCACATGTGCAGGGGCAGCTGTGCCTGGTGTGAAGGCACATGCATATAGACAGCACATCGACCAATGTGTAGTCTGCCCACATCTACAGTCCATCATCATGCGGACATAGGAATTGAACACAGGGCAACACATCTTAGTTGGTGCACCCACCGTGACCAACAATGCGCAATCATCGACGTACCCGCCCTGTGCATGGCCCCCCACCCAACGGAGGCACATCCAGTGCCACCATCCCACACACACAAGCCTTCCACGGAACATGCTGTGTCCAATGGTCAGTACAGAGTCAGCGCCCATCTGGTGGATCCTGAACAGGAGACACATGCACACACATGCCAGCTCCCACTGTGTACGTCTGCCACCTGGCACGTGCAATGTAACCTCTCACCTGTGACGTGTGACTGCAAGCACACAGCCGTCTTGGCATGGGGCTGTCAATGTGGACACCTGTCAATGTTTCGGGAGGTGTGATCCGTACAGTGCTGTACATAGGGTGCAGTGCTGACACCTACTACTGTCTCATATCCCCTCGTGCCACAGGTCCCACTTGTTTTGGCCGCTCAGCCTGTGCCCACATCGTCGTCGTCGTGTGCCATACTCATCCAGCCGCGGAAGCAGTTCCATGCTCAGCAGACATTCATGTTGCCGTGGCGTTGCCGCTTGACGGATATGCAGTCAGTCCCCATCAGCACGCCCCGCAAGTCATTGGGGCCTAGATCCCCATGTGCATGCACATGGCAGTGGTTTGTAACACTAGCCATTGCCATTGTTGGGAGACCTGTGTAAGTGTATTGTGGCCGTGCCGTCCCAGCTTGACAGCTGGGCTGTGGCTCATGTGCTTGCTCAGTCATGTCAGTGATGTGTATGCGAAATTGCTATGTGTCGTGTTGCATTGACATGTGTCCTCTGCCATTGTCCCTAGGCGGAGACCGAACATTGACCGCCCATACCAATTGCTGGCGGACATGGACGATACAGAGGTTATTAGGAAGTTTCGGCTGGACAGGCCAACCCTGCATCGACTGTGTGCCATGTTAGAACCCCATCTCCGTCCCCGCAGGGTGTATCCGACTGCTGTCACCCCCACGGCTAAGGTGATGGCCGCCATGCATTTCTTCGCCACTGGGTCATTCCAGCACACAGTGGGCATTGGAGGAGGGATGTCCCAGCCCATGTTCAGCAAGGTGCTGAGGGATGTACTGGCAGCCATGATGCTGTACCGGAACAGGTACATCCGCTTCCCCAGGGCTCGTGAATTGGCGGCAGTGAAGGGTGCATTCTATGCCCTTGGCAGAATCCCACACGTCGTTGGAGCCATTGACTGCACACATGTCGGCCTTGTTCCACCACAGGCCACTGAGCACCTGTACCGCAACAGGAAGCACACGCACTCCCTGAATGTGCAAGTGGTGTGCCTTGCGGACATGGTGATCACCCACGTGTGTGCAAAGTTCCCAGGCTCGGCCCATGACGCACACATAATGCGCAACAGCATCTTGCCACGACTGATGTCCAATATGCAACAGGATCGTGCCTGTATTGTCGGTGAGTATGTGGAGTGGTGTAGCGTGCTGGCTGTGCGATGCTGTCCCCTGTCCAGTTGGATTAGCAACGGTTCTCTGTGTCCCTCACACCCAGGTGACTCTGCGTACCCGAATGGGGCATGGCTGCTCAGTCCATTGAGGAATCCTCGCACCCCAGCAGACGATCGCTACAATGAGGCACATGGGAGGACCAGACGTGTGGTCGAGCGTACCTTTGGCCTCCTCAAGTCCAGGTTCAGGTGCCTGGACCGCACCGGGGGTGCGCTGGCGTACTCCCCACAGAAGGTGTGCCAGATAGTGGTGGCGTGCTGCATGCTGCACAATCTGGCCATTCGGAAGCAGATCCCCCTCATCGTGGATGACGGAGATCAACCAGGGCCCCAGCCCGCAGACCAGGACAGCTCGAGTGAGGAGGACAGCGGAGAGGAGGAAGCTGGTAATGTGCGGCAGCAGCTCATCGCCCGCTACTTCACTTGACGGTGAGTGTCCATGTACGACCGCTGATGTGGCTGTATCTGTGCAGGTGTGTGTGTGCTGTGTCAGGGTGGCCGTTTGTTCACTGCGTGCTGTGTGTCAACGCTCCATGGCCAGGGTAGTATGCCACTGTTGGTGGCTGTGGCATTGTGCCCTATTGCTCTGTGCGATGTGTGTACATTGCTTGTAGTTGTTGACATGTACTGTGTGATGGGTGTGTGACACACTCATTGAATGTGCTCCTGTTCTGTCTCCCACCCCTAGGTCCCTACAGGCCCTCCGGATTCAATTGCCATGCCACGCATCAGGTGCCTTTCCGCCCACGGTGGCCGTTGTATTCCGTACAAATAAAACACAGGGCACAAACAGCAGTTAGTGAAAAAGGTGCATTTATTACAAACTGTGACATGTGATTGTGTGTAAGATGATGACAAAAGTGGTGCGTGCAGTGACAATGAGCTGTCGGTCATGGCTGCGTGATGATCAGGGTGTACCCACTGGTTCTATGTCCATAGTCCAACACACACATGCCATCCAGATGGCTGTGTGGAGTGGGATCGTAGTCCAAGTCAATGCAGTGGCTGGTCAAGGAAGGCTGGCGGAAGGCTGGCTGGCTGCCTCACTTGCGACTGGAGCGTGCGAAGTCCTCCCGGGAGATCTGTTTCCTCTTCGGACGGCCCCTTCCACGTTTGCGAGGGGGTGCCTGCTTGCGACATGCTGGTGGTTGAGGTGTGATCACTGGCTGTGGACGCAGAGGAACTGGACACTGCTGCTCCACCCTGCGCCCCGGCAGGTGGTGGCGGAGGGGGAGCTGCTGTCCCTGGCTGTGACCTCACCGCCACCACCAGCTGTCCCATGAGGTCCACGATTTGGCCCATACGGGCGTCCATGGACCTCAACACCCCCAGCACCTCACGCGTGTCTGAGGCAGACCGGACCCATTGTCCTTGGGCCTCTTCATAGGCCCCAAGGACTCTGGCCATGTGAGGCAGGGCATGGCTCCCAGGGGAGGCTGGCGTTTCCCTGACCCTGCTCCTCCTACCAGTCCTGCTGCCACCGGCCTGCCCACTAGCCACATTGCTCACCACGGTCCTCGCTGTGGCTCCCAGGGTGGATCCAGTCGTCCGGGCCACCACCTGCGCTGGGGCTGGTGCCAGCGGAGACGTGGCGGTGGTGGCGGCGGTGGTGGTCGGTGCGGCGATGGTGGCGGTTGCGGCAGTGGTAGTGGCCACAATGACCGTGGGTGTGGCCGCAACGACAGTGGCAGCAGGGGGCTGGGAATGTTCAGCAGCCCTGGATGATGGGTTGGTGGGTAGGAGGGGTCCTGGGGAGCGGCTGGGCCCTGCCACACCAGATGGGCCTGCTTGGTTGTCCGTGTCCGAAGAGGAGGACAGATCCTCCATATCCGTGTGTCCTCGTTGGGGGCTTGTAGGCTGGCTGTGCTGGCTGCTGGCTCCATCCCCAGCATCCAGCAGTTCGTCACCTGTGGAGAGAATGAGATTAGTTATTGTGTTGCACCTGGCGAAGTATGTATTTGTCGTCTGACATTGACAGTTCGTGCAATCTCGTACATGGGTTTCCCGGAGGCGTGTGTGTGGCTGTAGCATCTGTAGTTGTGTGTGCTTGGCAATGGGACTGTGTGCTGTGCACATGTGGCATGGGACGGATTGGCCATGCCGATGGGTGTGTTGCTGTGCCCCTACTTATTGTGACTCTGGTGTATGCGGGCTCCTGGCCCATCCTGGGTCTGGTTTGTACTTTGCTTTTGGGGTTCAAATGGAACGCTTAGGAACGCATATGGCAACATGGGGGCCATGCCCCAGATTCGCATTTGGGAGGGAATATGCTTTTGGGGTTCAAATGGAACGCTTAGGAACGCATATGGCAACATGGGGGCCATGCCCCAGATTCGCATTTGGGAGGGAATATGCTTTTGGGGTACATGCTGTGAGCCATGGGTGCCGAACGTGACATGTGTTGTGGCAGCATGACAGTGCATGGTTTGAGGTGTGTGCATGCTTGACATGGCCTGCATATTTGCTGTCTGTTGTGATTACTGGACATGGCATTGGACGCATCGTTATGAGTGAGTGATGGTTGTGTGCCAGCCAACGTATTGCAGTTGTCCCATCTCCTTGGTGTGCGTGCTGCCCTGTGCCATGTGCATCACTGCAGTGCTCGGGGGGGGTGTGGCCCATGTTGTGTGTTGTTGCTCACAGTGTGTCGTGCACTTCATTGACTTCTGGCACATGGTTGGTAATGGGCATGTATCTTAGCGTGACTGCTGTATGTGTGGCAGCTGTGCGGATGACATGCCTTTCATGAGACTGGGGCTGACGGATGGGATGGATGGTATGTTGTTTGTGCATGGTGTGTCTGTGTGTTTGATGGGTTCAGTGGTGTTCGTGTGCATTTATGTTGTTCCGCTCTGTTGCGTCTAGTGTTGTTTGTCTTACATAGGCGTAGTTGTGGGGTGTGTGGTTGACAGGCAGTTGGGGCTACATGGACAGGACTTCAATGGTGTTTCGGTTGTGTGTGATGAGTTGCACAGTGGCTGCCGTGTGGTACTATATTCAGTGTGGCTTGTGCATGCAGACGTGGCTCCTTGGGTGTTGCTATGTCTGTGATGGGTCATGTGGGGTGTGAGTCTGTTGTTCATGTCCGTGTGCACATTGTTCACTTGTTCGTGACGGTGGGCGGTGCTGCGTGTTCGTCTGCTACGTGACATGTCCCATGTGTTGGTCGTGTTACGGTCCTCATGCCTCCAGTAATCCGGCCCTGTCCAGTTTCCCACCTGCAAGTTGTTCGTGCGTGCACTGTACTGGATGCCACATGGCTCTGAGCGGGGGTGCTCCATGTTGCAGGTCTGTGGGGGTGGGAGGGTGTTGTGGGTCGTGGGGGTGGCTGGATACCCACTGACACCGATTGCTGTGGACCGTGATGTCTGCCTTTCGGCTGTCGTTGTGCACTGCGGTGGCTGACACGTGGGTGTGGGGTGTGGGGGATGCTCCTCCTTGCTGTGCTGTGGGACTGGGGCCTGGTGTGTGTTGTACTTGGGCTGTCCACCGTCCCACCCACTGCACTTTGTGTTCCTGCCACTTACCTGTTACTTGTCGGTTGGTGCAGCTGTGCCTGACACATGGGTGTGGGGAGTGCTCCACCTTGCTGGTCTGTGGGAGTGGGGGCCTGGTGGGTGTTGTACTTCAGCTGTCCCCCTCCGACCCACTGCACTTTGTGTTCCTGCCACTTACCTGTTACTTGTCGGTTGGTGCAGCTGTGGCGGACACATGGGTGTGGTGGGTGCTCGTTGTGGCGCTTCTGGCATATTTGGGGACCTGTTGGTGGTTACGTGGCTGGCTTAGTGTACACATGTCCCCACGCATCTTGCAGTTGTTCGGTTTGGGCTGTGTGTGGTGGTGTCTGTTGCATGTGTGTGTGATGTGTTGTGTATTGTGTGCTGGACATGGGGGTGTTTGTCCCTGGGAGCTGTGGCATGGTGGTAGTGCATGTGAGTACATAGCGGTGTGCTGGTATACATTAGTTTGTACTTACCAGCCTCCACTCCCCTGCTAATCCGGCGAGGATCTCCGGATGGATTACGACTCGCACCTTCTCCTCCCACGCTTTGAAGGTCTTAAAGAGCGCGGGATTCCCTCCGCCAGTGACGGCAGCCAGCTCTCTGTTTTTGCCCTCCTTCTTCTTGACCAGGCTCTTGACGTCATTCCAACGTTTGTTAATCTCGACTCTGTTCCTGGGCAGGGTCCCGACTGCATTGACCTGGTCTACGATCCGGTTCCACATTCTGTTTCTGGTGGCTAGTGGTGTGTGCTGGACCATGTTCCCATAGATTTGTGGGTACACCTTGATGATCTCGTCGACCATGACCGTCAGCTCCATGGGCGTGAACTTGGGCATCCTTTGTGGTGCCATGGTGTTTGTGGTGCTGGTGCGGTGTGTGTTGTGTAATGTGCAGGGGGTTTGTGGTGCCGGTGTTTGGTGGTGGTGGTGGTGGTGGTTGTGATGTGTGCGTTTCTGTGGTGTGCTGCTGTCCTTGCTGTGTCACTGTGTCCTCTCCTCTCTCCTCTCTGGTTTGCAATGTAGCAAGGGGTTGTGGTCTGTGGGAGTGCTGCTTTTGTACTCACCTATGTGGGTGTGTCCTCATGGTCTGTTGTTTTCAGGTGTGTTGTGTCTGGGGTTCTGGCCTTTGTATTTTTTGTTTGTCCGGGGGGTGTTTTCGGGATGTGTACTGTGCTTGTGTATTTGTGCGTGCCTTGCTGTGTGGACTTGTTGGCCATGTTGTGTGCTATTGGTTTTGTGTGCGGATGGTTTCTGTGCAGGTACGTGGGCGCCATGGCTTCTGCCGTGTCGATTCTCATCGGCGTTGTTTGCGCTGGCGGGCGGTATATTTGTGGTTTTTCCGCGCTCATGTCGGTGCGATCGTAATTTCACGTGCGGTGTGTCGGCCGTGAGGGCGGGCGGTTTTGTGTTGTCGTGCGTGTTTCCGTCCGTGGCGGGCGGTTTGTCTCCGACTCGGACGTTGGCGGGCGGTATTTTGTGTGCTTTTTCGCCGATGGCGGTATTCGGTTTGTGTAATCGTAATGGCGTGGTCGGTGTTCAGGCGGTGTGTGCGGGCGGATTTTTGCCGCTTCCATGCCTGGCGGAATTATTTACGCCGGGTATCGTAATGTGCCCCTTAGGTACTCGTTCCACCAAGGAATGTGGAACTTAGGTTGCCTTCTATGCCCTGATCTATGCAGTCTTCCCACCCAGGTATCCTCAAAGTAGTCTAGTAGTGGGCTTATTTTATCTTCGTTCCTTTTGTAATAGGGGCTCTCTATTAGAATATTGTAGTGCTCTGCTACATCAGTTACAGGTACATATGCTAGTGCTATTAGCTTTTTAATTTGGTAGGCGAAAGTACTGTCTGTAGCATATTGTACACTTAGGGTTGATTTTTGTAGATGTCTCCAGAGACTCTGGTTGAAATGATAATAGCAACCCTGGATTGCTGTGTGTGGATAATTTTTCAGGATAGCATTTATCATGGCTATTTCAAAATCAATAATTATTTTTGAAGGAAAATAATTATTGCTTTCTTCTTTTATTTTAGTGAGTATATCTATCTAGGTAGTTTGCTGTTTATTTGGTAATAGTGCGTAGATGAATGGAATATTTGAATGTTGGTACAATCCATGCACTGTGTACAGCTGGTAAAATGGTTTTGGACAGACTTTGAAAGTTCCATCCATCATCCAGGTGTCACATTGCTGTAATTTAACTAAATTGTTTGCAGTAGCAAACATAATTATTCTTTTATCTGGGCATTTGTTATCAAAAAATATAAATGGTTATTTAGTGTGAGTAATGCTTAATTCTGGTGGAATAACTACTTCTGCAAACGTTTTAGGGGCAGGTATGGTACTTGTAGTTAGCTTTTTTTTGTCTGGCAATAGTTCTTTTTAAAGAAGCTATGGACGGTAATTGTCCTGATGCATGTTGAGGTAATTTTAATAGTTGCTCTTTTAGTATTTGGGTAGTTGCGTTGATCAGTACTAGTGCTTGCTTCTTTTATACTTTCAAGAGCATCTCTAACCTCAATCTCTGTTATGTTTGGGGGTGATTATATTCTTTTACAGAAAGAACAGTAGTTTCATGAGTAGTAGCTCTTCCATAGCATTTGTTAGAGTAGTATTTGCTACACTTCCAAAACTCTTTAAGGCCAGTTTGTATCTCCTGTGTATAGACATACCCCATATAACATAATAACATTTTATTTTTTTGTGACATTACAAATTCTGCACCTTCAGTCATGTTGTTTTGTTTTATGCTAGGGAAAATTTAAAAACAAAATATTTTAATATAATAAATACCACATATTTATTAAATACAGTTACATTTCAGTGAATATACTTACAATGTTTAGTTTGATGTAAATAAAATTGGTCCAGGAAATGATTTCAAGCTTTATTTTCTATTTACTTGATGTAATTTCTGTTGAGAAGAGAAAACAAACATTTTAATAATTTGATTATATTGTTTGTAGATGATAGGGATTTTAGGGGAAAAGGGTTATTTGGGTGGGTATTTAAGGGTGTTTAATAATTGAAAATTATATACTTACTTTTTAATTGTATTTAGTTGGTTAGTGGTTGTAGAATTATTTTGGATGCTTTTGCTGTTGGCTGCAGAGGAGATAGATAAAAAGAAAATATATATTAGTGAATAACGTTTGAAAAATAATTTTAGGTAGCTTTGGAAAAAATATAATATACTTACATTTATTGTTCTTTTATTGGTGAGAATTTTGAAAATATTTTTCTGGCTTTGTAAGATATCTGTAGAGCTGATATAAATGTAAGGAATGAAAGAATAGTAAATTAGGTTTTAGAAATAATTTTTGTTGCAGGTTAGTAGTATTGTAATATTTTAAAAACAGTTTTACTTACTTAAAGGCCCATTACGATACCCGGCGTAAAAAAATCCGCCAGGCATGAAAGCGGCAAAAATCCGCCCGCACACACCGTCTGAACACCGACCACGCCATTACGATTACACAAACCGAAAACCGCCATCGGCGGAAAAACCACACAAGATACCGCCCGCCCTCGTCCGAGTCGGAGTCAAACCGCCCGCCACGGACGGAAACACGCACGACAACACAAAACCGCCCGCCCTCACGCCCGACACACCGCACGTGAAATTACGATCGCACCGCCATGAGCGCGGGTAAACCACAAATATACCGCCCGCCAGCGCAAACAACGCCGATGAGAATTGACACGGCAGAAGCCATGGCGCCCACGTCCCTGCACAGAAACCATCCGCTGACAAAAACAATCGCACACAACATGGCCAACAAGTCCACACAGCAGGGCACGCACAAATACACAAGCACAGTACACATCCCGAAAACACCCCCCTGGACAAACAAAAAATACAAAGGCCAGAACACCAGACACAACACACCTGAAAACAACAGACCATGAGGACACACCCACATAGGTAAGTACAAAAGCAGCACTCCCACAGACCACAACCCCTTGCAACATTGCAAACTAGAGAGGAGAGGAGAGGACACAGTGACACAGCAAGGACAGCAGCACACCACAGAAACGCACACATCACCACCACCACCACCACCACAAACACCGGCACCACAAACCCCCTGCACATTACACAGCACACACCGCACCAGCACCACAAACACCATGGCACCACAAAGAATGCCCAAGTTCACGCCCATTGAGCTGACGGTCATGGTCGACGAGATTATCAAGGTGCACCCACAAATCTATGGGAACCTGGTCCAGCACACACCACTAGCCACCAGAAACAGAATGTGGAACCGGATCGTAGACCAGGTCAATGCAGTCGGGACCCTGCCCAGGAACAGAGTTGAAATCAACAAACGGTGGAATGACGTCAAGAGCCTGGTCAAGAAGAAGGAGAGCAAGAACAGAGAGCTGGCTGCCGTCACTGGCGGAGGGAATCCCGCGCTCTTCAAGACCTTCAAAGCGTGGGAGGAGAAGGTGCGAGTCATTATACATCCGGAGATCCTCGCCAGATTACCAGGGGGAGTGGAGGCTGGTAAGTACAAACTAATGTATACCAGCACACCGCTATGTACTCACATGCACTACCACCATGCCACAGCTCCCAGGGACAAACACCCCCATGTCCAGCACACAATACACAACACATCACACACACATGCAACAGACACCACCACACACAGCCCAAACCTAACAACTGTAAGATACGTGGGGGCATGTGTACACTCAGCCAGCCACGTAACCACCAACAGGTCCCCAAGTATGCCAGAAGCGCCACAACGAGCACCCACCACACCCATGTGTCCGCCATAGCTGCACTAACCGACAAGTAACAGGTAAGTGGCAGGAACACAAAGTGCAGTGGGTGGGAGGGTGGACAGCTCAAGTACAACACACACCAGGCCCCTAGTCCCACAGCACAGCAAGGAGGAGCATCCCCCACACCCCACACCCATGTGTCAGCCACCGCAGTGCACACCGACAGCCGAAAGGCAGACATCACGGTCCACAACAATCGGTGTCAGTGGGTGTCCAGCCATCACCACGACCCACAACACCGCCCCCACCCCCACAGACCTGCAACATGGAGCACCCCCCGCTTAGAACCATGTGGCATCCAGTACAGTGCACGCACGAACAACCTGCAGGTGGGAAACTGGACAGGGCTGGATTATTGGAGGCATGAGGACCGTAACACGACCAACACATGGGACATGTTACGTAGCAGACGAACACGCAGCACCGCCCACTGTCACGAACAAGTGAACAATGTGCACACGGACATGAACCACAGACTCACACCCCACATGACCCATCACAGACACAGCAACACCCAAGGAGCCACGTCTGCATGCACAAGCCACACTGAATATAGTACCACACGGCAGCCACTGTGCAACCCATCACACACAACCGAAACACCATTGAAGTCCTGTCCATGTAGCCCCTACTGCCTGTCAACCACACACCCCACAACTACGCCTATGTAAGACAAACAAGACTAGACGCAACAGAGCGGAACAACATAAATGCACACGAACACCACTGAACCCATCAAACACACAGACACACCATGCACATACAACATACCATCCATCCCATCCGTCAGCCCCAGTCTCATGAAAGGCATGTCATCCGCACAGCTGCCACACATACAGCAGTCACGCTAAGATACATGCCCATGACCAACCATGTGCCAGAAGTCAATGAAGCGCACGCCACACTGTGAGCAACAACACACAACATGGGCCACACCCCCCCGAGCACTGCAGTGATGCACATGGCACAGGGCAGCATGCACACCAAGGAGATGGGACAACTGCAATACGTCGGGTGGCACACAACCATCACACACTCATAACGATGCGTCCAATGCCATGTCCAGTAATCACAACAGACAGCAAATATGCAGGGTATGTCAGGCATGCACACACCTCAGACCATGCACTGTCATGCTGCCACAACACATGTCACGTTCGGCACCCATGGCTCACAGCATGTAGCCCAAAAGCATATTCCATCCCAAATGCGTTTCTGGGGCATGACCCCCATGTTGCCAAATGCGTTCCTAAGCGTTCCATATGCACCCCAAAAGCAAAGTACAAACCAGACCCAGGATGGGCCTGGAGCCCGCATACACCAGAGTCACAATAAGTAGGAGCACAGCAACACACCCATCCGCATAGCCAATCCGTCCCATGCCACATGTGCACAGCACACAGTCCCATTGCCAAGCACACACAACAACAGATTGTACAGCCACACACCCGCCTCCGGGACACACGTGCACGAGAGTGCACGAACGGAGAATGTCAGACAACCAATACAGACTTCGCCAGGTGCAACACAATAACAAATCTCATTCTCTCCACAGGTGACGAACTGCTGGATGCTGGGGATGGAGACAGCAGCCAGCACAGCCAGCCTACAAGCCCCCAACGAGGACACACGGATGTGGAGGATCTGTCCTCCTCTTCGGACACGGACCACCAAGCAGGCCCATCTAGTGTGGCAGGGCCCAGCCGCTCCCCAGGACCCCTCCTACCCACCAACCCATCATCCAGGGCTGCTGAACATTCCCAGCCCCCTGCTGCCACTGTCGTTGCGGCCACACCCACGGTCATTGCGGCCACACCCACGGGCATTGCGGCCACACCCACGGTCATTGCGGCCACAACCACGGTCATTGCGGCCACTACCACTGCCGCAACCGCCACCACGTCTTCGCTGGCCCCAGCCCCAGCGCAGGTGGTGGCCCGGACGACTGGATCCACCCTGGGATCCAGGGCGAGGACCGTGGTGAGCAATGTGGCTAGTGGGCAGGCCGGTGGCAGCAGGACTGGTAGGAGGAGCAGGGTCAGGGAAACGCCAGCCTCCCCTGGGAGCCATGCCCTGCCTCAAATGGCCAGAGTCCTTGGGGCCTATGAAGAGGCCCAAGGACAATGGGCCAGGTCAGCTACAGACACGCGTGAGGTGCTGGGGGTGCTGAGGTCCATGGACGCCCGTATGGGCCAACTCGTGGACCTCATGGGCCAGCTGGTGGTGGCGGTGAGGTCACAGCCAGGGACAGCAGCTCCCCCTCCGCCACCACCTGCCGGGGCGCAGGGTCGAGCAGCAGTGTCCAGTTCCCCTGCGTCCACAGCCAGTGAGCACACCTCAACCACCAGCAGGTCGCAAGCAGGCACCCCCTCGCAAACGTGGAAGGGGCCGTCCGAAGTGGAAACAGATCTCCCGGGAGGACTTCGCACGCTCCAGACGCAAGTGAGGCAGCCAGCCAGCCTTCCTTGACCACCCACTGCATTGACTTGGACTACGATCCCACTCCACACAGCCATCTGGATGGCATGTGTGTGTTGGACTATGGACATAGAACCAGTGGGTACACCCTGAGCATCACGCAGCCATGACCGACAGCTCATTGTCACTGCACGCACCACTTTTGTCATCACCTTACACACAATCACATGTCACAGTTTGAAATAAATGCACCTCTTCCACAAACTGCTGTCTGTGCCCTGTGTTTTAATTGTACGGAATACAACGGCCACCTTGAGCGGAACGGCACCTGATGCGTGGCATGGCAATGGAACCGGAGGGCCTGTAGGGACCTAGGGGTGGGAGACAGAACAGGAGCACATTCAATGACTGTGTCACACACCCATCACACAGTACATGTCAACAACTACAAGCAATGTACACACATCGCACAGAGCAATAGGGCACAATGCCACAGCCACCATCAGTGGCATACTAACCTGGGCATGGAGCGTTGACACACAGCACGCAGTGAACAAAAGGCCACCCTGACACGGCACACACACACCTGCACAAATACAGACACATCAGCCGTCGTACATGGACACTCACCGTCAAGTGAAGTAGCGGGCGATGAGCTGCTGGCGCACATTCCCAGCTTCCTCCTCTCCGCTGTCCTCCTCACTCGAGCTGTCCTGGTCTGCGGGCTGGGGCCCTGGTTGATCTCCGTCATCCACAATGAGGGGGATCTGCTTCCGAATGGCCAGATTGTGCAGCATGCAGCACGCCACCACTATCTGGCACACCTTCTGTGGGGAGTACGCCAGCGCACCCCCGGTGCGGTCCAGGCACCTGAACCTGGACTTGAGGAGGCCAAAGGTACGCTCGACCACACGTCTGGTCCTCCCATGTGCCTCATTGTAGCGATCGTCTGCTGGGGTGCGAGGATTCCTCAATGGACTGAGCAGCCATGCCCCATTCGGGTACGCAGAGTCACCTGGGTGTGAGGGACACAGAGAACCGTTGCTATTCCAACTGGACAGGGGACAGCATCGCACAACCAGCATGCTACACCACTCCACATACTCACCGACAATACAGCCACGATCCTGTTGCAGATTGGACATCAGTCGTGGCAAGATGCTGTTGCGCATTACGTGTGCGTCATGGGCCGAGCCTGGGATCATTGCACACATGTGGGTTATCACCATGTCCGCAAGGCACACCACTTGCACATTCAGGGAGTGCGTGTGCTTCCTGTTGCGGTACAGGTGCTCAGTGGCCTGTGGTGGAACAAGGCCAACATGTGTGCAATCAATGGCACCAACGACGTGTGGGATCCTGCCAAGGGCATAGAATGCACCCTTCACTGCCGCCAATTCACGAGCCCTGGGGAATCTGATGTACCTGTTTCGGTACAGCATCATGGCTGCCAGTACATCCCTCAGCACCTTGCTGAACATGGGCTGGGACATCCCTCCTCCACTGCCCACTGTGTGCTGGAATGACCCAGTGGCGAAGAAATGCATGGCGGCCATCACCTTAGCTGTGGGGGTGAATGCTGTCGGATACACCCTGCGGGGACGGAGATGGGGTTCCAACATGGCACACAGTCGATGCAGGGTTGGCCTGTCCAGCCGAAACTTCCTTATGACCTCAGTATCCTCCATGTCCGCCAGCAATTGGTATGGGCGGTCAATGTTCGGTCTCCGCCTAGGGAAGATGGCAGTGGACACATGTCAAAGCAACACAACACATAGCAATTTCGCATTCACATCACTGACATGACTGAGCAAGCACATGAGTCACAGCCCAGCTGTCAAGCAGGGACGGCACGGCCACAATACACTTACACAGGTCTCCCACCAATGGCAATGGCTAGTGATGCAAAGCACTGCCATGGTCATGCACATGGGGATCTAGGCCCCAATGACTTGCGGGGCGTGCTGATGGGGACTGACTGCATATTCGTCAAGCGGCAACGCCACGGCAACATGAATGTCTGCTGAGCATGGCACTGCTTCCGAGGCTGGATGAGTAAGGCACACGACGACGACGATGTGGGCACAGGCTGAGCGGCCAAAACAAGTGGGACCTGTGGCACGAGGGGATATGAGACAGTAGTAGGTGTCAGCACTGCACCCTATGTACAGCACTGTACGGATCACACCTCCCGAAACATTGACAGGTGTCCACATTGACAGCCCCATGCCAAGACGGCTGTGTGCTTGCAGTCACACGTCACAGGTGAGAGGTTACATTGCACGTGCCAGGTGGCAGACGTACATAGTGGGAGCTATCATGTGTGTGCATGTGTCTCCTGTTCAGGATCCACCAGATGGGCGCTGACTCTGTACTGACCATTGGACACAGCATGTTCCGTGGAAGGCTTGTGTGTGTGGGATGGTGGCACTGGATGTGCCTCCGTTGGGTGGGGGGCCATGCACAGGGCGGGTACGTCGATGATTGCGCATTGTTGGTCACGGTGGGTGCACCCACTAAGATGTGTTGCCCTGTGTACAATTCCTATGTCCGCATGATGATGGACTGTAGATGTGGGCAGACTACACATTGGTCGATGTGCTGTCTATGTGCATGTGCCTTCACACCAGGCACAGCTGCCCCTGCACATGTGACCCCTGCTGGACTTGCTGCTGGGTCTGTGGAGCTGATGCACCTTCTGTACGTGGGGCGGACAGCTCACCTCACTACCCTCATTGCGCATGTCATAACTTTGCCGCAGGTGACATGGATCATGGAGGGCCCACATGTACGCGTGGGTAGGCTACACATGTTTGTTCACTGGTCGCCACCCCCAGTCAGTGTTTCGAATGGGAAGGTTGTTGTGCTGGTGGTATATTCGATGTGGCGGATGGGCGGGCCTAGGTGCGGGCTTACATTCCGGACATGGGGGGTAGTTGGATTGGCGACTAGTTGCAGTACACACGGGACACGTCTCTTCCTTTCCACATCTGGGTCATCCCTTGTACTCACTGACAGTGATACAGTCATCTTCGCCCCAGCCCTCATGTCCTCCCCTCGCTCCCCCAATATGCATGTGCACCTGCGAGGCTAGCGCTTGCACAGGCAGCCCCAAGCTCGCACCAGAGAGGGCAAGGAGTGTATGTGTGGGTCCAGTTGCACGAGTGGGCTGTCTCAGGGTATGATGTGTGGCGGGACGCCGTCCACCTGCGTGGTGCCCCAAATGGAGACCCGGCCTGCATGGACTATGCATCACAGTCTTCGCCTTCCGGATCCGCCACCTGCGACACCCAGTGGCTGTGGCTGCCCTTGCGGCCAGGCCGCGTCCGTCTGTGACTGATGGCCCACACATTCACTCTTTGGCCTCTCTGGGGAGGGCTCGGGGTGGTGGCGCACGCGCTTGCACTTAGTCGCAATGGCATGTGGCGTGGTTGGTATAATGGGCAATGGATGGGATGGTGCGAGCCACCTCCCGTGACGTCAGTGCTGCTCGTGCTGAGGTGCGTCCCCCCTACACTTCCATTTGACTTGTGCCATGCTACACGTTGAGGTTCTATTGCCTGCGTGATATGACCAGGAGGAGCGCGAGGAGACCTCTCACACACCATGCTCCACTGCCATCCCGTGCCCTGTATCGCCTGTGTGGATTGACTATGTTGGGGTTACACCTGGTCGACTGGGGCTGTGTGTGCCTTGTCAAGGGGCATGGCGGGCGCACAACAGGATCCAGCTAGTCCACGGAGGGTGGGCTGACGTGTGCGCCTGGTTCCGCATTGTTCGTGTGCCCGGCTGCTGTGCACACACGTGTTCACTTCCCCCCCGACAGGTGTCCTCTCACAATGCCCAGGGAAGCGGTGGTGTATTGTTCATGACCCCTCCCAACACGGCGTGCTCCAACTTGGCATGTGCGCATCTACCCGTCGCACCCACCCACCTGAGCACTGCGTCCATACGACTTCACACGACACATGTGTGTCTTCCACAGTTGTGCTACTCATTTGCGTTGACATCCAATACCAGTGGACTACATGGTCATGTCACGACTGCCGTGTACTTCACATACTCTCATCCTCTCTCATTCGTACTTGTGAAATGAGTCAGCGGAGACAGTTTTGGTTTCAAACATTATATTGAGTCTTCTGTCCTCTGTGATGCAGTATAGTGGACACTACTGGCAGCGGAATACATGTTGAGGATATACTGAGCATGATTACAAATGGGATAGGGTGTGGGGTTACATGTGATTGGCTGTTGCATGTGGGATGTGGGCTTCAGAGTTACATCTGCTTGGCCAAGGCTGTGCTAATGTACATTTACGTATAGCTGCGGAGCTGCGGACTTTGACACAGACGGTATACAAGTAGCCTACCAGACCGCTTGGCATCATGGGCACAGTCCATCTCAGTTCCATGTGACAGGTTTGCTGCGGTTGTTCCTCATGCACGCGTGCATGTGAGATGACATCAGGGCATGTGCTTGCGTGCATGCAGCGGCGTGCCACTTGTTGTTGCAATGTGGTGGTTACTGGACATGTCACAGTCACTGGGGTCGTGTTGTTGTTGTTTGCACTTGTCGTCCGTGCAAGGGTCCTGGTATGGGATTCCCAGGGCGGGGGTGGGAGGGGTGCAGCACCCACAGACTCCAGGCGACCTATTCATGTCCACTGAGCGGTGTGTGTGTCCATGGGCGCTGGATCCATGTCGTGTCCTGGTTGTTCGTGCAGTTCCGTCCATGTGGGTGCGATGCACAGACCCCATGCCACTGCCTCCCACGATGCATGCGGTGTTCCTGGATGTGATGGGGAACAGTGTGCATGTCCCGGTCATATCCGATGTCATGGCGATGTCGTTGATGGTGTGGTAATTGTTGCCGGTCGTTTGGTATGGCTGTTGTGGTGGTGACTGGCCAGTCCGTGCGGAAGCTAAGCATGGGTGCGGGGTTGGACATCATAGGTCAATCGGGGAACCTGCGTTGGGGTCCGACGAATTTACAGGTTGTCAGGTATGCGATGCCGTCCAGCAGGGCTTCCATGTCATTGGTGGTGTTTATGTTTGCCAGCCAATGTAGCGGATGGTGGCTGTCAAGGTGTTGTTCGTAAGTTGTCCCTTGGAGGACCATGATGGGGCATGCTGGGTGACATTCGATGTAGCTGTGCTCGATGATCCGTCGTGTGGAGGCACAGTGGTCCCATTTCAGTGCGGGTGCGATGTTGGCCACATACGCCATGCCCCCATAGGCAGAGCAGGCCCTGTCGTGTGCGTCCAGAGGGAGGAGTAGTGCTAGCAGGTCCGCCTTTAGACATGCCGGGTTGGAGAGACACATCTCCACGGGATGCTGTGAGGGACACCTCCGACAGTAGAAGACGGGTATGACGCAGCTGAACAATGTGATGCGGTAAGTCAGTCGGTAACTTACGTTCAGCAGGGACAGGAGTTCGCATCCCAATATATGTATCAGGTTGGTTTTGTACAGCTTGACCTGTCCGGCGTAGTTGGGTAGGTGTGTTGCGGTTGCCATTTTGCAGCGGTGCGTTGTGGTGGCGTGCTCCGGCTGTGTGTGCAGTCTGCAATGTGCACGCTCCGAGGTTGCTGTGAGCTCTGTGTAGTCGTAGGGAGACAGGACTTGTGTTCTGTTGGCTTGTGCGGAGGACACGGGCCCTCATCCCACATGCTTCTCAGACAGTTCAAGGTCAGTGATGTGTGACTCCTTCCAATTAACTTGCATGGGGCCGACATGGGGGAGTGTTTTCTTTATTCTTTCCCGTCCGTTGTGTTCTTCTGTGATATGCGCTATCTGCCCTGTGGTCGGTCTCCTCTGCATGCCTGTGTTGGTCTTTTATTGGACAATGGCTGTATTCACCGGCTTCTTTCGTAGGGCTGTGGTTTCGGAGTTGGAATGGAAGGTCATTCAGTGCTGTCTGCTCTCCCTTGTGTGGGCGGCAGGCTGCCTTTCCGCTCTGCGTTGGGCCTTGTGTGTGAGTGTTATTCTTGGGCCACCTGTTGTCGGTCCCCGGGCTCTTTGGTGTTCCGTTTTGTATGTCTTGTTCATATGTGCAGGGTGGTATGGGTGTTTCAGTGTGGTACTGGCGTTCCTCTTCCCGAAGGGGCCCTGCTTCTCCTAGTTGGTGTTGCCGCCGCTGTGTGCTTCGCCATGTTTGTTGCACTGGGGTGTGTCCTGCTGTTGCGTGACTTCACTGACATGTGTGCGTCGGTTGTGTGACGTTGGGTGTTGTCCGTGAATTGGGCGTTGGGGACATGTCTGTGGCAGGCCTGTCACGTGTCATGTGCATTCGGGGTGGGGCTGGTGTGTGTGCTGCTTGGTTGTGTCCCTGTGTCTGTGTGCGACGCATGCATGGCGCTGCGGTTGGCCTCTGCGTTGTGCGCATGTGTGGCAGCGTCATCGCCGCTTTGGGGCCGTGACGGGGTGGTTGGTTCCTAGTCCCAGGTGGTGTGTACACATGTGTTACGAGATGTTACAATTTGGCCTGTGTGTCATATGTGGATGCTATGGTAGATGTGTCGTGTACACGCGGGGGTGGGGGTTGTCCGCTTTTTCCGCCCTTGCACTGTGTGTGCTGTTTGCGTGCACTTGTTGTATGTGTACCTACCTGCGTCTTCGCGGTACGTTGCGTCCTTGGTGGTGCATCAGATAGAGCATAGGGAGGGCCTGCAGTGCTGGATTCATGCTCGGGGGTGCCGCTTCTTCGGTGTCCGTGCTCGGCGTTCGTGTTACCGCTTCGGTTTGACGTACGGTGTCTCTTAGCCGTGGGTTCAGTTTGTGTGCGGCATCGTAATTTGTACGCCGGGCGGTACGTGTTTCGTCGGACGGTGTGTGTCAATTGTGCTGCGCCACTACGTGTACGGGCGCACTTTGATGGCGGACGGTGTCGCTGGCTTGCCGGCGGTGTTTGGCTGACTTTTCGCATCGTAATCGGGTGGGCGTGTGGACTGCTGCGTGCAGGCGGTAACTGGTGGTTTTTGCATCCGCCAGCACGGCGGTAGTGCTTCCGCCCGACATCCTAATGGGCCCCTTAGTGTAGTTTTAAAGATTTCTTCAGTAATGAAAGTTTTCTTTTAGGAAACAGTTGGGCAGAGTTTCACCTTCTTCTTTATTGTAGGTTAGAAGTGTAAAAGAGATGTAAACATTTGATGTTTATATAGTGTTTATTTAATTGGTTGCTTTATGTTATTGGTGTATTTTAAAATGTGAGTATTTGATTCGTTGAAGTTAATTGTTTTTATTGTTTTGGCTGTTTGTTTCCATATAAGGGAAACGCTAATTAAGAAACTGTTAGTAGAAAGTAATTATTTTTTCATTTTGCTTTTTAAAAATATTTTAAACATTGTTTTGAATGTGAAATGATGCAAGCATTATATATTTTACAGATTTTATTTTATTACTGTAATTGTTTGTTTAGAGAAAAAAATTATTTTTATATATTGATGTGTTTGCAAATTATTTTTTTATGTTGTTTAAGTGTTTTATATTGTTTTATAATGTGAATTTATATTTGGTGCTAAAGATATATTTAATTGAGCAGTTTTTCTATAGTCGATATTTTCAAAAAGTCGATAATATTGTCTATATTTTGGTATTCGATATTTTTGTTATTTTGTATGTTAATTAAATTTAAACGATATTTAATTTAACAATATTTTGTATTTCGATATTGTGGTGTACGATGTTTTTTATATACGATATTGTGTACTCGATATTTTTGTATTTTTATAAATAAGTATTGGTAGTCGATATTATTGTAGTCGATATTATGACGCCGATATTTTGTAAATACGATATTTTTGTTGTCGATATTATGTCAGTGATCCCATGGGTGGATATCCAAAAAGGAAGGTGATTTTTTAACCACAAGTTCACCAAAAACACCCTATCTATACACTATACCTAAAATTCACAAAAACCAGATCTCATCGCCGGGCCGCCCAATAGTATCTGGGTTTGGGTCAATCCTGGAACCGGTCTCAAAATTTGCAGACGCTTTCCTAAGGCCGCTAGTAGAACAAACATCTACGTACCTAAAAGATACTAAAGACGTCCTACAACTGCTAGAAGGTCTACCTTTCAATCCTGAAAGAGAACTATTGATAAGCTGCGATGTGGAGAGCTTATATACAAGCCTTCCCCACAATGAGACTTTGAATATCATAGAAGACGTCCTTTTTGATACTGATTGGGATTACCAAACACCAAGAAATATGGTCATGGAGTGCTGTCAATTGGCACTCAAAGAGAACTTTTTTGAGTACCAGGATACAATTTACCTGCAAAAACATGGGACCAGCATGGGGAGCACCTTTGCTCCCAGTATAGCTGGTCTCTATGTCCATCAACTAGAGAAACAAAGAATCTTGAATCCCAGAAACCCATTCCGTAACCATATACATGTATGGAAACGATACATAGACGACATATTGATCATCTGGGAGGGAGATGAGACGACCGCAAAACGTTTCTTGACATGGCTGAACTGCCAAGATGAATTTTTGAATTTCACAAGTACCATCTCAAATGAAAAATTAGTTTTCCTTGATCTAAATATTTATGCAACAGACGGAAAATTGACAACTACCACCCATTTCAAAGAGACCTCTAAAAACTGTCTTTTACTGTATAACAGCTTCCACCCCCGACATCTCTGCGACAATCCCCCCTATGGGCAATTTCTCCGGCTTAGAAGAAATTGCACGGAAATTGAGGATTTCAAAAAACAATCTAATGACCTGAAAAAGAAATTGTCAATACCCTAAAAAAGTGATTGATAAAGCATACAAAAGGGCCCGTAACAACAGCAGAGAAGGCCTTTTAGAACCAAAAATCCGCAAGGAAGAGGAAAACCGCCCAGTGTGCATAACAACCTTCAACACCAATTCCAATGGGATTACAAAAATTGTAAACAAACATTGGCGAATCCTCAATAGTGGAGGCATCAATTTACCAAAACCTATCTTCTCACACAAAAGAGCAAAGAGTATCCGAGATTTTGTCGTACACACCAGACCAAAAGAGACAAAAGATGGACACAGCACACAAACTAGCCTATTGCCACCGGTCTCTGGCCATTATCCCTGTGGCATGTGTCATGCATGAAAACTAACAAAGAAGAGCAAAGAGATATGGTTCCAAGATGGAACCAGATGGGACCAAAGGAGGTTTACAACATGTAACTCGAAAAATGTGGTTTACCTTATTTCCTACCCGTGCCTCTTGGAGTATGTAGGAATGACCACACGCCCAGTGAAACTAAGGATAGGCGAACACAAAAGCAACATAAAATGTAAAAAAAGCACAACAAAAATGGCAGCTCATTTTTGGGAAAAAGGTCATAAATGGGAGGATCTCTCTTGGATGATAATCGAACAAATCGATAATGAAAGGTATTTATTTGAAAAGGAACAGCGTTGGGTGTTCCGTCTGAGAACCAATGAAAGAGGGTTAAATGATGATATTCCTTGGAATCTACTCTGACATTGAGGATACTACAAATATACACTACATAACAAATTGAGAACCTGCCATATGGCAAAATCTGTAACCTAAGGCACACCTACACATGCTTTTGCAAATGACCGGTCTATATTCGACCTAGTGAATCCACTTGAAAACAGCCTATTAGAATATTCATAAGTTCTGCCATTATATATATATATATTCATATTTTTCAAATATCTCAATATAAATATATAATTTTTTTGAAAAATTTTGGGCGTCCCTGCCAGTTTTTTAATCATCGTAACACGAAAAAGAAGGATCCCAGAATTTTTCATCAAAAACTTCAAACAGGAAGTGGACCTGAATATAGCTCCTTTTTGTGCCATTCAGTGGTGGCCATTTTTGTTTCTTCTCAGTCTAGTTGTCGTAACACCAGCTGCATCTAATCGAGGGCATTTCTAAGCAAGGCACACCCTTTATAAACCGGGCTTGTGAACACATCATTCTGTTCCCGGAGAGCCACGAGAAGGTATTCCCAGGTGTTCTAGCAGCCGGCAGCATGTAAGTAAGACAAGGGCGTGTCTTTAAAAAGCCCGAGAGATCACATTCAGCATAAAGAAAATAACTACTTTAGTATGAACTTGGCTTTTTCAATCTGTTTTCCTAAAATCTAGAGTGTCTGTATGAAGGCGCCCCTATACCCCTCGTAACATCTCATGGAGAGGACACATTAATATACGAATGTATGTATATATAAGCATCTTTAACGGCACATCTCTCTGAGAGCTTGGATTTTGAATCCCATGTTTAACTGCATGCTAGGGAGCACTTAATTGTAAGTGAGTGAATGCACATACATGCTGAAAACGTACCATTCTAAAGCGCTAAGCAAGAAAAACGAAGGCACATGCGCTTTTTCACAGAACTAGGACAATTCTAAATTATTGTTCTTTTGTAAATATGAATGTATGAATGTTTAAAAACAGTGTATGAATGAATGAATGCTTTAAAATAAAAACATAAAAACACTTTTTTACCACCCATCTGGATGTTTGAAAGTTCTGAATGTATGTAAAACTGGGTACTAATACTATCAGGAGTGTTGTAGCAATTGATATATGAGTAAAAACACCCATATCAGGGTGAGAAAAATATATCACAGTGATGATAAGTTTTTTCCTTTACACATGATGGTGATGTGAATATACAAAGTGATAAATGATACAAGCAACTATTTATCCACCTTGTTCTCTTTTTCATAGGATATACTAATGATATAATTTTCAAATGTGCAAGTGGGGCGCAGAGAAGAGTACTTGTGATCAGTAGGCCTATGTACATTTATACTAGGGGTGGGCGGAATTTGCGTAGAAGCGTTACGCAAAGTTCCGCGAAACGGAAAAAAATCTCCGCGAGCACGCAAAAGTTCCGCGAACACGCGGAATTGCTTGTTCTGCCCGTTCGCGATGCTTTTTTCCTGTTCGCGAACGCTGTTTGCATGCTCGGGGGGAAATATCTCGCGAACACGCACTTTGAAAGCGCGAACAAGCAAAAAATTCCGCAAAGCCGCGGATCGCGGAATTTTTGGCAATTCCGCGTTCTCCGCGGTACGCGAAATTACCCAAATTCCGCAAATTCCGCGAGCGGAACGGAATTTACTGCCCAGGCCTAATTTATACAGCCCAGTGAGGCGTTATAGGGATCGTTTCGGTCCTGAAGAAGAAAGCCTAGGGGATGGCTTCTGAAACATGTCGACCTTGTAGAAAGTGACCCATTATAGTACACCATCTACTTTTTTTACCCCCTCTTTTTACCATTCTCAGCTAGGGAAGCTAATAAAGTGTATTCTTTTCCACTAGCCAGGGAATTTTTAAACCATCACATATATTTATATTTCACGATCCCACGCACTACACATATACACTAATCACTAAAGTAAGTGCTCCTGCGTCCACGTAGGTAGTAGCACGCCCCGTCCCGTAGAGGGGCGGGAAGACCCCAATGATGAAGCATGACACTGAATCAGGTTTCAGTGTGTGAGGGGTATGTTACAACTTTTTGAACACTGTCCTTCCTACAAACATGAGAAGGTATTCCTTTTTTCTAATCACCACCGTTTTTTAAAAACACCGCAAGTAAGATTAAGCACACACTTACGTGCGTTTATATGTTTTTGTAGTAGAATCTCTTTGTTGAATTGCAACCCAGCAAAGCAACACACAGCAAAAGGGCAGGCTCCTCACAGCTCTTCAGCTCTTCTTTCTTGGCAGAGGTTCCTCTTGATTCCAGAATTAATCTAAAGTTCTGGGGTTTTAGGTCTAATATTTATACCCCATTTTCTCTTTGATGTCTTTGTTGCAAGAGTGTCTGATCTCAGTAAAAAACAGTTCTGTTAAATGCAGAAAGGTCTATTCAGCTGGTTATGAGCCACCCTGAAGAGGCAGGATACACCTAAACCCCCCTTGTGACTGTCCAGAGTGAATGCACATCCCCAGCTCCTGTCACTTCAAAACCAGACGATAAACACACAAACAAGTAGAGGCACACACAGGATGGTTAAACAAGAAAATGCCCACTTTCTAAAAGTGGCCTTTTCAAACACACAATTTAAAAAACACCTTTACTAAAAGGTGTGTTATTATAAACTGAATTCAGAGAGCCTAAACTCCAAATCTCCATCTTGTCCCAATTGAAAGTTACACATGTAAAATGTTACAGTGCAGCTCCAATAATAGCCGATGGGACAGACAGCCTTTCAACAGTGAAAAACAAAATACACAATATTTCACTATCAGGACATGTAAAACACACCAGCACATGTCCTACCTTTCACATACACCGCACCCTGTCCATGGGGGTACCTTGGGCCTACCTGAGGGGTGCCTTACATGTAAGAAAGTGAAAGTTAGGGCCTGGCAAGTGGGTACACTTTGCAGGCTAACATGGCAGTTGAAAACTGCGAGTGTAGACACTGCAGTGGCAGGTCTGAGGCACTAATGGGCTACTCATGTGGGTTGCACAACCAGTGCTGTAAGCCTACTAGTAGCATTTGATTTACAGGTGCTGGGCACACACAATGCACTTTACTAGGGACTTACCAGTAAATTAAATATACCAGCCAAGGATAATCAGCCATACTCCCAATTTACCCAGAGAGCACATGCACTTTGGCACTGATCAGCAGTGGCAAAGTGCCGAAAACATCTTAGCCAGCAAAAACAAAATCCAGCACATAGTAAAAAATGCAGGAGGTAGAGGCAAAATGTCAGCAGAAACCACGCCAAGGATGTCAAGTCTAACACTCACAAATAATGATACTCCACTGTACAACACTACACTGTACAAGATTCTCCACCACTCTACTGCACATCACTACACTCAACAGCACTGAACTATACTACACTGAACTCCACTATATGCCACTACACTCTACAACACTCTGCTACACTCAATGCCACTCTACAACACTCTGCTAGATGACAATCCACTCCACCACACTCCATTTACTACAGTCGATGACACTCCACTGTACAACACTCAGTTCTACTGTTTGACACACCACTATACTTTACAACATGCCACTCCACTCTACGATACTCCACTCCATGATACAACACACCACGCCACTCCACTGTAAAAACACTTCACTCCACTGTACACCACGTCACTCCACTCAACTCGACTCCACTCTATTCCACTCTACAATACTCCACTCTAGGACACTAGACTCTATGACATTCTCCTTTACTATACTGTACTACACTCTACTTTATGACACTCCAATCAACACTCCACAATCTGATTTGATTCACATTTTTGTATTAAAAAATAAAAACCATTAACATAAATGAAAAAAAAGGTTAAATCTAATTTATAGTTAGAAATACCTTATGTATTCTTTCTATACAAGCCCAACTTAAAATACACAACTTTAACAATTGTAAAGTTATATTTGTAACTTCGATTTATAATCTAAGTACCATCTTCAAATTACTATGTCACGCCCCGCCGTTGTCGGGACTGGTGCTGACAATGGAAGCTTTCACGTGCAGCAACGTTTATTGAACAAGGCACAGCAACCCACTGGGGTTTTTTATTGGGACTAATACTTTTTGGTGATCTGCGCAACAGGCTCACTCGAGCAATACAGAAAGTGCACTACGGAGTCCAGGAGGCCTTGGGAAGTGGCCACGCCCACTGGGGACGGACATCCAGATTTAAATGAGTTCACAGACTGTTGGGCACTTACCATTCATGTGATAGCCTTTGAAGAAGTGCTACGCACGGACCGCGTCAGGCTATGATGTTTTGCTACATGCTGTGGGGTGTTTTCATCTTCGCTGTTGCAGCTCCCATTAAAATTGTGCAAGCGGAACAAACCAGTGTGAAGGCTCCTCTGTGAGGGTAACTTTTTTTGAGGATATTGTGATCCTTCATCTTCAAGTATATATATATAGGTAGGTAGTTATAGTTAGGACCTATTTTCCATAGGAAATTCACAAAATTCTATTTCCAATAACTTTGGCGCCCGTTGATGAAGCTTCGCGAAATTTTCAAAACTCGTGGAGCGCTCCGGTCCGCTCCTATCCTGAAAGTCTCGGGGTGATTCGTCAAGTGGGGGCCGAGAAAAAAGGGGGGTCCCAAAACGTGTTTTCCCCATGCAATTTTCCATAGGAACCTTTAGTCGCAGCTACAGCCCGAACTGCTGAACGGAATTACACCAAATTTGGCAAAAAGGTAGCCCTTGGTTCAGAGTCGTGCCTTTGGTTAAATGGTGTAAATCCGTTCAGTAGTTCCTGAGAAATTTGAAAAAGAAAACACATATATATCTGGGCGGAGCCTAACCACACATGTCATCGTGAGATCTGATTGTCTGTCAGCACTTCATCCTGGAATTTCTGGCAGCCATCTTGGGACCAAAATAAATGATAGTATCCCATTGAAATGCATTGTAGTGAATCGAAGATTTTGAGGGTTACCAAAAGGAGAACTATAAAGGGTGATAACAGACTTTAGTTACATTAGAATTCATTTGTTGATGGTACCATACTAATTTCAGGAATTGTGGTGTGTTCTAAGGTGATTTTACCCTGTGAAAAACCTTCTGCTGGGATATCATGAATCATGTTTGAGAGAAAACTATTTTCACATGCTTGTCCCACACAGTTTTGGAAGGTGCTCCAGAAGCTAAAATGAGAGCATATTTTCTGTAAATTCACATTATCTTTCTCAGTCATGTGAGAATGAAGTCTGACATTCTCAGTAAAACATGTACATTCAACAAGGTCAGAGACTGTCAGTTGATTCCTTTGTGTTCTACTGCAGCTTCCCAGAGTGTTCTAAAGAACAACTAGAGTGCTAACAGCCTTACTTATGACAAAAGTATGGCACACCTGAAGCCATCTTGATTGGAATAAACTGGTAACACTTAAAACATTTAATTTAAAAAGGAACAAAATGATGGGGTTCATTTTGTCATAGAAATTATGGTTAGTGCTGTAGAAAGAAAAATTAGGACATGTTTCAAGTGTGATCTCAAATATCTTCCTGTTATATTTCAACAGGAGCAGCCTGTCAGTTGATGCCTATGTGTTCTACTGCAGCTTCCCAGAGTCTTCTAAAGAACAACTAGAGCACTAACAGTCTTACTTATGACAAAATTATTGCACACCTGAAGCCATCTTGATTGGAATAAACTGGTAACTCTTAAAACATTTAATTTAAAAAGGAACAAAATGAGGGGGTTCATTTTGTCATAGAAATTATGGTTAGTGCTGTAGAAAGAAAAATTAGGACATGTTTTAAGTGAGATCTCAAATATCTTCCTGTTATATTTCAAAAGGAGCAGCCTGTCAGTTGATGACTTTGTGTTCTACTGCAGCTTCCCAGAGTGTTCTAAAGAACAACTAGAGAGCTAACAGTCTTACTTATGACAAAAGTATGGCACACCTGAAGCCATCTTGATTGGAATAAACTGGTAACACTTAAAACATTTAATTTAAAAAGGAACAAAATGAGGGGGTTCATTTTGCCATAGAAATTATGGTTAGTGCTGTAGAAAGAAAAATTAGGACATGTTTTAAGTGAGATCTCAAATATCTTCCTGTTATATTTCAACAGGAGCAGCCTGTCAGTTGATGCCTTTGTGTTCTACTGCAGCTTCCCAGAGTGTTCTAAAGAACAACTAGAGTGCTAACAGCCTTACTTATGACAAAAGTATGGCACACCTGAAGCCATCTTGATTGGAATAAACTGGTAACACTTAAAACATTTAATTTAAAAAGGAACAAAATGATGGGGTTCATTTTGTCATAGAAATTATGGTTAGTGCTGTAGAAAGAAAAATTAGGACATGCTTCAAGTGTGATCTCAAATATCTTCCTGTTATATTTCAACAGGAGCAGCCTGTCAGTTGATGCCTTTGTGTTCTACTGCAGCTTCCCAGAGTGTTCTAAAGAACAACTAGAGCGCTAACAGTCTTACTTATGACAAAATTATGGCACACCTGAAGCCATCTTGATTGGAATAAACTGGTAACTCTTAAAACATTTAATTTAAAAAGGAACAAAATGAGGGGGTTCATTTTGTCATAGAAATTATGGTTAGTGGTGTAGAAAGAAAAATTAGGACATGTTTTAAGTGAGATCTCAAATCCTCTTCTATTTCATTAGAAAATTCTGACATGCAGACTGAAACAATCACTTTCAATACCAGCAGTAGACTTCCAGTTAACTCCCTGGTGAGCAGTAGCTTTACTACAGTGATCTAATGAACAACTAGAGTGCTAACATTCTGAATTTATGGCAAATGTGTGACACATCTGAATGCCTTCTTGATGGAATCAAAGTAAAAAACTGAAAGCATTTCCTACTGAGGAGACTGCAGTAAATGACGAAATTAGGAAACTTCATAACAAATAAGTCTCTCAAGTTGGCCACCAGAGAAAAAAGACCCCAAATGTAGCACAAATATCACCCAGATGTAGCCCACATATAGCCCAATGACAGAAGTGTGCAAAACATTTTTTATTTTTAGTTTTTCCGCAGTTTTATATAGTGCAAACTGGTCAGGTATTGGAGCGTTACATCTTACTTGGACCCCTTATTGCGTATTTTGCACGAAGTACATGAGATTGATCTTGCGAAACATTGAACTTTACAATTCTGTTAACCTAAAGTTGCTCTGAACCGGGCTTTGTAACACCCGTTTTTGCCTACTGTTTTTAATTAATTCTCACTGTATTGTATTAGGAAAGAGGATTTACTGTTTTTATGTACACTTTTATGATCTATGTTTCTAAATCAGATCAAATAAAGTTTAATGAATTCTATGGCAGGACGGAGGCGAGGATTATGTATATCTTTCCTCACTTTATTTGCATAGCAGTTCAAAGAAAACGTAACACAACAATCATTAAACAAAAGACTACACAACTCATGAACCATTAGGGGGGTAGTCTCCAAGGCAACTATAGTTCAATCATATCACAGTCCATTGTATATAATATCGTGACGTCCCTTCCGCTTCCTCTTTCTTCACTGCTCGTCAGTTAAGTGCATTCCTTACATTCTTGGCTTAATCTGACGTTGTTGCTGTTTGTATAGCGGTTTCTTGTGCACGTTATTATCATTATTGCCTTGGTATTGTTTCATATTCCCTGTGCAGCAGGCTCTTGCCCGAGTGCGTTCTCCCCCTCGCAGTTTCTCCCGCTGTGTGCTCTGCGTGCGGTGAGATCCTGTCAGGCGCGTCTGGTCTGAGCGAGGCAGCTCCGTCAAGCGCTCCCGCTGGTCTTTACGTGCGTTTGAGAATCCGGTCACTCCTTTAGTGTCCGCTTGATTCCCAACCAACCCTCGCCTAATTTTGACACCGCTACGCGGTGATTTCCCCACATGGCCACGTTAGTGACCAGTGCCACCTGGTGGTGGTAATTGGTATTGCGCCTCAGTCTATTCTTATAACAGCTTCGGGGAAAGCCCAGCTGTTGGAGCACCGGCGAGGGGGCTGTCTTAAGGATTTTAAGGGCATTTGTTCTGTGCTCACACCCTCTGCTATCATGTCTTCTCCAGAAGACCATTTTTACTCCTCCTACCAGGAAGTGGAGGAGGAATGGCCCCCAACTTCTCCCTCCAGCAGTGGACCAAGCCCTCTCTCTGGCTATTTCTAGGGCGCTGGCTCCTCTTAGGGATGAGGTTGATAAGCTGGCGAAAAGCATCCCTGGGGTGTTCAGTGACCCAGATCTGGTGGTGGCGGGTCCAAGTAGCTCCCAGATGGGGAATAAAAGGGCCGTTAAGCATAACGCGGGGCACTTGGAAGGATTTGATAAACTTACGGAGACCTTCCTCAAGAGTGCGCGAACGCTAAAACATGCACCCTGCCGGGAGGAGGAGGGGCCCTTAGAAAATTGCGACACTGTCACCACTATTGTAGACCCCGACGGCGGGTTTCCCTTAGAGGGAGAGGGTGTATCGGAGGACGATTTCTCCTCCGATGAGGATAAGGTCTCGGGGCGTCCCTGGCGTCCAGAGTCCCACTCCTCTCAGTCCCCGGTTGGGGACGGGGTCCACTCGGACATGTTCGAGCCTACCCAAATTTACAATCCTAGGTCGGCAGAGTGGACACCTGACGCCAAAGTGGCAGAGTATGTGGTGGGGAAAATCCATCAACCCCTTGAAAGGGAGGTCAGGAATAGGATGAGGGGAGAATGCCCCAGGCCCTCACTGAAGGGGAAGGTGGCACACACGCCTGAAATTGATGAGAAGCTATGTACCTTTTTCTCCAAGTATATGAGGGATCCCAAGAAAGGAATTGATAGGTCTTGGACGTGGTAGGGCCCTTGACCCAAATTATTCAATTGACGGAGCGTTCCAAAGAGTCAGGATCCCCTTTGTCCACGGATATTGTGTCTGGTTGGGCGCACTACCCTAAACCCTAAAACACTACCCCCTCCACTACCCAAACACCACTGCACTACCCTAAACCCTAAAACACTACCCCCAGCACGACACCCTACACTACCCAAACATAACTGCACTACCCTAAACCCTAAAACACTACCACCAGCACGACTCCCTACACTACCCAAACACCACTGCACTACCCTAAAACACTACCCCCAGCACGACTCCCTACACTACCTAAACACCACTGCACTACACTAAACCCTAAATATACCCCCAGCATGACCTCCCACACCACATAAACACCACTGCACTACCCTAAACCCTAAAACACTACCCCCAGCACGACCCCCTACACTACCCAAACACCACTGCACTACCCTAAACCCTAAAACACTAACCCCAGCATGACCCCCTACACTACCCAAACACCACTGCACTACCCTATACCCTAAAACACGACCCCCTACACTACACAAACACGACTGCACTACCCTAAACCCTAAAACACTACCCACAGCATGACCCCCTTCACTACACAAACACCACTGCACTGCCCTAAACCCTAAAACACTACCCCAGCACTACCCCTACACTACCCAAACACCACTGCACTAACATAAACCCTAAAACACTACCCTCAGCACAACCCCCTACACTACACAAACACCACTGCACTACCCTAAACCCTAAAACACTACCCCCAGCATGACCCCTTACACTACCCAAACACCACTGCACTACCCTAAACCATAAAACACTACCCCCAGCATGACCCCCTACACTACACAAACACCACTGCACTACCCTAAACCCTAAAACACTACCACCAGCATGACCCCCTACACTACTCAAACACCACTGCACTACACTAAACCCTAAAACACTACCCCAGCACAACCCCCTACACTACCCATACACCACTGCACTACCCTAAACCCTAAAACACTACCCCAGCACGACCCCCTACACTACTGCACTACCCTAAACCCTAAAACACTACCCCCAGCACGACCCCCTACACTACCCAAACACCACTGCACTACCCTAAACCCTAAAACACTACCCCCAGCACGACCCCCTACACCACCCAAACACCACTGCACTACCCTAAACCCTAGAAAAGAAACCTCCACCCCATGCCCAATCCCCCTTACCTCTCACTCCTCATGGTTCCTCTCTCCTCGTGGTTCCTGCTTCACGTCATCTCTGAGGGGTGGTGCACGACGTTGTGAGGAAACGGAACAGCCTCTGTTTCCTTACAACGACATGGATCGTCTACATGTTTTTTAGAACGCATGGTCATTTACCATACATACCTTTACAACAAAATTCGTTGTAAAGGCATGCGTGGTAAATGACCATGCGTTCTAAAAAAATGCGTAGTAATGACTTCGTGATGTACAACGCATGCGTGGTAATGCATGCGTTGTAATGGTATCGCAAAGTAAAAAAGTCGTTGTAACGGCTGTTTACCGATCGAAGCTGGGCCCTGTTCTTCAGTGAGACGTTTATTTGATTAATTAGGAGGAAGGAATGTGGTTTTTTTACCGAAAAGTGCATTCCCGGCTGTTGTATTGTGAAAGTGTCCGCGTGGCCTGGTTTCACTTCCGGTGAGAGAGTAGAAGAGTCTGTTCGGATCTAAAGGAGTTCTGTTGTTGGATGGGGCCGGCGCGACATGTCATCAGAAAACATAGCTAATGGAAAGCGTCCTCCCTGAAGTGTGGAGCAGTGCCATGAGAGGTCAACGAGTGTGCGTCCCACCGCAGTATGACCGTACCGCGTGACCCATGTGCCGCCTCCAGGGTCCGGGAGGCAGAAGCGGCATCGCAGGTACTCTTAAAGACTGTTGTAGCACTAATTCTACATTTTGGTACTAGGGCATTTTAACTTCGTTGTTCCTGCCAGATACAAAGAGAAGATCCTGTGTTATTCAGTACCCTCGTTACCTTTTTTGTGGGTTGTGGTGCTTGTCGCTTCGCTGCCCCGCCGGTGCACACGACTGGGCACCCCACCTCGTGTGCCATCTGCAGGGCCTCTGCCCTCGGATCACTGGTTTTGGTTTCTGGAGTGGCAACATAAACAGTTGCTCCCAAAGGACTAGCCTGAACACTTAGGTGAATATCCCCTGCACCAGCATTCCACGGAAATTCTTTCCTAGCTCTCCCAAGTCAACGAGCACGGCTCCGCTCGCGACACCGTATGACGTCATCGGAGCCATAAGAGGACCTCGTCGGCGTGCTGACGTCAGTTCCACCCATTTTTTCCGTGCCACCGAGGCAAACAGGGGACCGAGACATTTTCACATGTATACATAGTATAATAAATATATATATATTCACTGAAAAAACCATAGGTTTCAGGCACGTTATAGTTAGAAATTAGCATTTAAAAACCTTAGAAATTCACTGAAAAACCATAGGTTTCAGGCACGTTATAGTTAGAAATTAGCATTTAAAAAACCTTAGAAATTCACTGAAAAAACCATAGGTTTCAGGGGCGTTATAGTTAGTTGGACATTTCACTCGTACAAAACCATAGAAATTCCCCCGTTATAGTTAGTTCAGCTAACTATAACTCGCGCGCCCGCAATGCACTGCTGATGACGTCACATATTACATCACTCATGACATGGTCAGTGACATCACTCATGACATCACTGATGACAACTCAAATGACATCACTGATGACATCATCCAGTGAATGTGTGTTTTTCTGAAAATTAAATATGTTTTATATATGTATATCTCAAGGTCGATGGAAGAATAAATGGGTATATAAGTGTCTAAAAGGATGATTTTTTTGGGTAAAATTGATTGTATAACTGACTAAGTGTATCTTAGTGAATACATGGGTTAGTGAGTAATGTTTAAATATGAAAATATCTGTATCAGTCTCTCACGTTGTGTATAAGTGGCTGCATGGGTTGGTGAGTAGCTACATGAGTGTCTATATGGGTTATTAGTTGGTTTTTTGAGAATCAGTATGAGTGTCTGAGTGTCTGTATGGTTCGGTGGGGGTATTACTTAGTGCATAGATGCATGAATGAGTGACTCACTGTTTGTATGTGTTGAAGACAGCATGTGTGCAGGACTGTATAGGTGGATGAGTATGTGTATGGGTGTGTTAGTGAGTGAATGACTGTCTCAATAGTGTCTTTATGAGTAACTACATATGTTTTAAACTAGTATATGTGAGTATTGGTGTATATAAGTGAGTATATGTGAGAGTGAGAGATTGGAAGAGTTCCTGTACAAATAAGTAGGTGTTTCTATAAGTGATTGTTTAAGAGAGTAAGTATGTGTAAGTTTCTGTAGAAGTAAGTGTGGTAGTGTGTGTATAACTGTATATGCAAGTAAATGGATGTTTGATACTTTGTTTGCATGTGTGACTATGTGTGTGAGTAATTCTATGGATGAGTGGTGGTGTGTAACAGGATGTATAGGTGTATGAGTACATATGATGAGTGAGTACATGTATGAGTGACTGTATAGGGACTGTTGGTGAATGAGTGGATGTGTGTGTAGATCTTGGAATTACTGAATAGGTGTGTTGTAACTGGTATTGGTATGTCCATTGTTTTGAAAATGTTAGTTTGTATTTTTGAGTGTGTGTATCAAAGGTTATATTAGGGTGAGAGGAGGTCTGCCACTCTATCACAAGGATGATGTCATCAGTGATGTCATCAGTGATGTCATTTGAGATGTCATCAGTGATGTCATGAGTGATATCACTGACCATGTCATGAGTGATGTAATATGTGACGTCATCAGCAGTGCATTGCGGAGCGCACGAGTTATAGTTAGCTGAACTAACTATAACGGGGGAATTTCTATGGTTTTGTACGAGTGAAATGTCCAACTAACTATAACGCCCCTGAAACCTATGGGGGATCCAGGATACCAATTAGGTATAGTGCCGGGCAGGACCTTTGGAGTACGTTTGACTACAAGGCTACCCTATCGGGACCCCGTTGGTGCGCGAGTTCCCCTCAAATTGGGCGGAATTTTTCGTATCTGGAAGAAGGGAGATAAGTATTCTCCTGATTGTGATTAATTTTTCACTGTCATTATTTTGCTCACGAATGGTTGCAGCTTTCTGCACCTTCAAATAATAATATATAGGTCTTCCAACAATAATTTTGACCTTCACCAGGGAGGGTTCATCATTTTTGCCCTGACGAAAGCCCAGGACCATTTTTGGCCATCCTCTTACGGGCTGAAACATGTTGGCTACCCCTTAGGGTCATAGGACCATAACCTCCGACAAAGACCCTTTTAAAAAAAAAAATTAATATCCACTACATCACCACTAATAAAGGGATACCTGGGTGGTGGAGTAGGATTTTTATCTTTAAGTCCCCTGGCCTACATCTCCTAAGTGCTCCCTGAGATATGGTCGAGCCCACCCTGACCTTTAGGAGTTGGGGTGAACCCGATGTTGAAGCATGACACCAATAGGGTGTGTGAGGGTTAAATAACAAAAGGAATCATTTCCTTCACGCTTCGGCGATATACACCTACTAAGGAGTTGAAAAGGTCTTATTTGCATTTTTTCAGGGTCAGGATACACTATTGGGAATAGAGTCTAACCTGGGCGGAAGTATCCTTAGTCTTACCTCTCTTACCCCTTTTCGTGGTCAGTGGGGTTTCTTTCCCTGCTACCACCAATTGGTGAAAGTAGGAGGAAGGGAGCCAGATTCTAAGGATGCTTGATACAGCCTCTGTAAATGGGGGACTAGTAATGCCGAGTATGCCGCATAAAACTCTATTGGCAGCCCGTCTAGTCCTGGGGTTTTGTTTCGGGGTAGGGCCTTGATTGCTGCTCTTATTTCCACTTCCGTTATTGGTCTCTCTAATTCTTTTTTGTGGTCCGCCAACAACTGCGGGAGCTGGAGTTCCCCAAAAAATGATTTGTATTCAGTTTCACAGGGTTCCACCAGTGCCCCATACAGCGTTTCATAAAAATTTTTAAAGGCCATATTTATCTCTGATTCAGTGTGGACAGCGGTGCCCTCCGGAGTAGTGATCTCAAGAATGGGGACCAGCACCGGTGTGTCTTTGAGAATCCAAGCAAGGAGTGGGCCCGCTCTGTCTGCTTCTGCATGCTGTTTTTGTGTGTATAGACGATAATCTAATACACGGAGTTCTTCCAAGAGTTCCGCATATCTTATGCCTGCTTCGTGTAACTCGTCCCTATGTGTGTTGCTTGTTGCAGCTTCCTGCTCTAGCTTACCCAAGTTACTTTCAACATCTGCAAGCCTTTCAACTAGAGCAGAGCGAGCCCCCACTCGTGTGCTGATTGCTACTCCTCGTATTACAGTTTTAAACGCGTCCCATTCCACTTGACGTGTACTAGCCGTGCCAGCATTTTCTGCAAAATAATTAACAATCGCTGTAGAGAGGGAGCTGTGAAATACTGAGTCTTCCAATAGCGAAGGCTGCAGTTTCCAGGTCGGGATTGGCGTGGGAATCTTCCCCCACAATAATGTAACTTCAAGGGAGTTATGATCCGATAGGGTTTTACCCAGATACGTAGTGTCAGATACAATGAGAGGTAAAGAACAGAAGATTCTGTCGATACGGGTATGTAACCCATGAAGCGGGGAAAAAAAGGAGTATTCTTTGCTTGCGGGATGTTTCATGCGCCATGCATCTCGTATGTTCCAGCCCTCTGTCCATCCCTTAAGAGCGTCTGCCTGTTTTCTGCAACCTGTGCCTTGCAGTGGAGGGTGGACCTATCCAGCCCTATGTCTAGTACTGCATTGAAATCACCCTCTAAAATCCAAGGGTAGCCAACCCATCCTGACCGTGCCATAGAGAGTATGTCTAGAAATGTGTCTTGTTCTGAATTCGGGGCGTATACACTCCCTAACACTATGGGGCCGATTCCGATCTCGGCCGGAAGGATTCCGAATCGGATTCGGCATAACCGGATCCGATTTGGAGCCCTATTTCCCGACCGATTCGTACGCGCGTCCGGACGAGCGAGTACGATGCGAATTCGCCGACCGACTCGTTCGGGCGTCCCAACCGCTCCGACCGACTCATTCCCGGGTCTAACCGCACCGACCGACTTGCTCGGACACGACTCGCACCGCGCAATGGAGACGTTCCCTGGCCGGGTAAGTACGATGCGCGCCGCGAGCAGTCCGACCGACACGCGCCGTCCGGCTCAAAAGAGCAGTCGGAGCCGTACTTCGGGGTCCGTGTCGGACCCCCTGTATGCGTAGCCATGCGAGTCGCACACAGGGGGACCCATGGGTCCCCCTACCTGTGTGTGTACGGCGCGAGTCGCTTCGCCGCGTACCCGCTGTAGGGGGCGCCCTTGTTCGCCTCGCACCCATTGAGGCAATGGGAGCCCGCGTACGCATTGTACGACCGGCTCCCATTGACTTCAATAGGAGTCCGACCGACTCGAGTACGATAGCATACGGACGCATCGTACTCGTTCGGTCGGGCTGCACGGGTCCGATTCGGTCGGAAATCTCTCCGGGTCCGGCTCGTTCGGAGAGATTTCCGGCCCGAATCGGAATCGGCCCCTATGTGTTTCCCATCTAGCATACCATGTAATAGCACATATCTGCCATTTTAATCTATTCTCTGTTCCAATAGTGCAAAAGGGGTACCACTTCTTATCCATATCGCCACCCCCCGAGCAAATGCGGAGTAGGATGTAAAAAATAACTGACCCCTCCACTTCTTCTGTAATTTAATGTCTCTTATGTATTAAGCCCAGACCCCTCACAATCCAGGACGTGTAATTATATCTACTAGGTTGTGCCATTCGTCCTTGTGTGATGGAGCGGGATATGGGTCCGCACCCTTTCTTGCTGACTAAATAGAAAAGTATCTGCAGCTGAGTCTGTATTAATGCACCCTACTAAAACTCCCAATACCAGGTTCCCCCATAAAACACTAGAGGACCAAACAATGAAAACAAGCTCAACAGGAACTCTACGAAATCTGTAACACATTGCAGTCGCCACAGGGGGACCGGTAACCGCCATTTTCGTGTCGTGCATTGCACCTTACACAACAAGTACATTCAGGTGAGCTCCGGCATCAGCCCTATCTTATTACAATTACAATTACAGGGGACATTAGAATTATCCAGTATCAAAATTGCAAGACAAATCATACTCATCTGTTACAGCAAAGACTCTTATGGAGTGACCACAGTATTTAGCCTATAAAATCATTCGCAGTCTGCGAGGTAACCAAAGGGAACAGCGCCAAGCTATTCTCAGAGTCTGAGTGGGCATCGGCATCCTCAAAGGAGTCCACAGTTTCGGTGATAGAGGTCGCATCTTGATCTATCAATGCTGCCGCTGCAAGTAATGCATCCCTCTGACTTTCTGAAATCTGTTCCAATGAGGGGTTTGTCCCAGAGCTAGGTCCAGTTTTCTGACCGCGGTCTATTTTAGTTTTGCTAACTCTGTGTGGTTGAGACTGCTGTCTCCGGCTTTCTTGTGACGAGGATTGTGACGAGCTCGGCGTTAATGTAATTTCTGCCCATTCCGATACCTCATCTGGGTTATCAAAGAATAAAGTCTTCTGTCTGTAAATGACCTTCAATCGGGCCGGAAATAGCATGGCGTACTTCAACTTATGGGCCTGAAGCGTCTTTTTCACATCATGAAATTGAAATGAAATGAAATTAAATTAAATGAAATTTGTACTTGTAAAGCGCACCCATACCCCCAAAGGGGTGTCCAGGCGCTGTACGCATACCGCTGTGGAACCCTTCCTGGCTTTTCCCTGTGAAATGTCCACTCCTGGGCACCCCCAGGGTGAAGCCAGGCATCCCAGCGCTGTTGGGGCCGTTGTGGAGATTAAGCAAGCTATTGCCCAGAGTTGCAGAGTGGGACCCATGATTAGAATAGGCACCGAGGCGAGAATTATCAGGTCCGAGGAAATTGAGCCCAAGACCCGCCGAGGCGGGAATTGAACCCTGGTCCCGGGCCAGATCTCTGCATCAGGGTCTGCCGTTCTAACCATTGAGCCACACTTCTCCACCATGGAAGGTGTTTCTCGCTCTTTGGACCGCCAAAGTAAAGTCCGGGTATATAGAGATATGTTTATTCTCAAATTGGATTGGAGCATTCTCCCGGGCTGCGCGCAGGATCGTGTCTCAATCTTTATAATTCGATATGCGTGCTATAATCGGCCTGGGTGGCGCACTGGGGGGTGGAGGCCTGGGTGGGACTCTATGCGCTCGCTCCATGCTATAGAGGTCGGTGAGGCCCGTCGACGCAACAATGTCCCGGAGCCATTTTTCTACAAAGTGAGTGGGGTTAGATCCTTCGCTCCTTTCCGGTATTCCCAGAATTCGTACGTTATTGCGGCAGGACCTTCCTTCCGCATCACCCACCCTACCCTGTAACCCCTTCAGTTGACGCTGCAGTTGTTCCAATTGGGAGGTGGTAGTTGTTTGTTGTGGTACCAAGTCATCAAGTATTATTTTGTTGGACTTCACTTTGTCTGCCAGTTTTGCATGGTCTGCCTTTAAGAGGGTGAAGCTAGTGGTAAGTGTACCTATTTGCGCTTCAATGGCTGTGCGCGAGTCAAGAATTTCTTTCAGTATCAAGTCAAGTTTGTGGCTGTGACCTCCAGGCTCCATAGGCGGTACCACTTCTTGGTCAGAACTTTGGGTTGGATCGCCTTGCATTGCAGGGTCCGTCTCCCCAGCGGTGGGGGGGTCCGGCTGCTTAGCCTTGTTTCGCCCCATTTTCGGTTTAAGCGGGCAAGTGCTGCGTCTCTCAAGCACTGCAACGCCGATCGCGCCTCTCACCTCCCCTCCAGCTCTGCCAGTAGTGCGCAGCTGCAGCGTGTTCCTTCCTCAGCTCAGCCCACTACAATGTCCGGGCCCTAGGCGACGTATGGAAGGGTTGATGTTGTATTTCAGGCCTGCATTCCCTTCCACCCAGACCTCCTACAACAGGTTGGCAGCGTTCGTTAGTACTGGCTGTCAGTCTGCTCAATTACTCAGTTATACCAATGGGTAGCACCACAGCGCACTCCGTCCAAGACAGCAACTTAATCCCAGTACCCCTAATTACTGTACTGATGTGAATGGCCACCCAATCCGCGATGACATTGCGTGTTCCAAACGCTATCCGCCACTCCGCTTCTGCTATGGGTCGACACCCGAACCAGGGTTTTCAATTATATGCTCACAGTCCTGGACAGTATATCCCTTATTGCATTATTCGCTGTACATCTTTGGTACCTAGGCTGGAGCAATCAGCAAAATCGCACTGCACATGGGCCCTGCTTTCTGTCAATAATATGGCGGGTCACAGGGTAAACGTTCTCCCCGGTTGTTCTCTGCGCTCGGGCGATCACTTGCCTGATTGTGTGGCGCAGTACACTGTCCGCGCCAGAGGTCCACTCTTTTCCGCAACGCGGCAGCAGCAGTCTATTGGCACTTGGATCCTCCAGAGCTGAATACACCACAGGGCACCCGGCATATAATGGTTCGCCACACCACGGCTGGCAGTCGCGGGCTTGCGTTCGAGTCAGGGCCTCCGGATGAGCCCGCCTGCCATTTTGTATTCTGTCTCTAGTCGTTTCGCACCTTCAGCCTGTTCCTCTCCGGGTGTGCGGCGTCTCCGTCCCTCCGGAAGGCCAATTTAATAGTCGGGGACTTGCTGCTTTTCGCTGCTAACTCCGCTGTGTACTCACATTCCGCCGCGTGCAGCTGCCTCGATAATGGCGGGCCTTCCTGCCGCTCTGCCGCTCCGCCGTTACGCGATCCAGATGGACGCTGTGTTTCTTCGTCAGTTCACGGTATAGACTCGTCGTTTTTGGCGTCGCTGTACGCCCCAGCACTCCCGCTGTCCGATGCAGGGCGTGTGGTGCGCGGATGTCCACTTATCAACAGGATAATTGCCTCAGTGTCAGGGCCCAGCGCGGAGTTCTGCTAGCACACGTCCGCCATGCCTGGCGGTTAACCACGCCCCCATATATATGTGTGTGTATATATATACATATATATGTATATATATATGTATATATATTTTTTTTGGGGGGGGGGCCGATGCCACTGTGTAGTTATAGTTAGTCACATGTTTCTATAGGAATATATATATAGTCGTAAAGGTACTAGGACAAATGTGTGTGGAAAGGTTCAGTTCTGTATTGTCTCTTTATACATTCAAAAGCTGTGGTGGTGGGGCCTGAAATGGACAGGAGAAATAGAGGCAGGATACAGGCTCCATCCAGCCGACCTGTAGAGACGCCAATGGTCCCCATCTGTTGTGTTGGTAACCCGGTGTTCAGCGCTTTTAGTTTCCTTCACTGGCCCATAGTTAATAATAATCTGATCCACTCATACCGGTTGTATCAGAACCCTTTCCTAGGTGCAACCATGTGACTGCCGTGGTATTCGGTGATGAGCCTGCTACTGCACATGATAAATTGCACCACGTCATGCATACAAATCCATTGTATTTGGTTACTTAGATTGTTAAAGGGATTGATGAAACTCGTTCTGCTTCATCACCCTCTGTCTCCTTACTTGAGGAATGCCTTCCAAACTCTTTTCAATGGTATCACATAATGATTGCTTGCACTGTCCTGGGCCCCTGTATCTGTGTCAGCATCTCACAATTTTTCAAGGCTGTGAGTGCTGGTGCTTGCAGGCACTGTGCATTTATCATCGCATATTGAGTGGATTGAAAGAGACTTCACTGCTCCAGTGCCTATCTGATATGCAGACCTACGTGCCTGTAAATAACACAGAGCTGAGATGGATGCTGTTATTGAGCATCTAAATCAATATCTGATCTTCATTAACAATTTATCTTCCCCGTCCCCTAGTCTATTTTAAGAGCCATTATAAATGCCCCGGAGGTAATTGCAAATCGTTTTTTGTGTTTGTATTTCTATTGCTTTCCATCAATTTAACTCTAAACATGTTTTACATTAAAAGAAATGCAATTCTAAATGAGAGAAATGCATAACAGCCTGTGGCATAATCACATGATCATGAACTGTAGAGGTTTATGATGCAGTGCTCTTAAAATAGTGCTGCGTTCGGCGGTCCAGTCGAGCATCCTTTGACAGCCTCCGATTATCTCTAAAGTGGTTGCACTCTGTGTACCCAATAACACAGTAAGCCACAGGAATGCCAATGTGACGTGTGGCATCCCTGCGCTATCGCTGGAAGTTTAGAAATGACACTTAAAATACTTGCAATTTGGATGCCTCGCCAGCAATTTGAAAAGAGGTTAAAAGTTTATTCATATCCTACTGCTGCCCAACAAACTGCTGTATTACAAATAATATATATCAGTCTTGTCTTGTTCTTAGGTTATGTGAGTTTTGGATAAATCCTTTCAGACACTATTCTGAAAAGTAATCAAGCCCACTCCATTGGTCAAACACAGACTTTCTTTCTTTTTTGGTTTCCTTCTTTCTTTGATTCTTTTTTTTCATTATTTATTCATTTCCTACTTCTTTCTTTCTTCCTTCCCACTTGGGACGATCCTTCTGTCCAGTTATAGGGAACAACTGATTTCATTCCATTTTCAATAAATATGTTGGACTGCAAAATGACTATTTGTATTTTTTTGTTATGGGTGTTCAAAGCTGACACGTGTTTCACTTAGGCAAATCAGCTGATGAGGTTTTCCAATGTAAAAGTAATTAATCCTTTATGTCAGACTACTCAATATAATAGATGACCCGAAGTGACTAATAGGAGAATGCAGAAAATTAAGCTTGGATCCTGCTGGGAACTATTTTCAGAAATGAATGTGACACTTGTGCAGAAACGAAATAAAACCCAAGAAAACTAAGTCACAGTTTATTGTAGTGTGACAAGTTTACTGAAAAGTGTTCAGAGGAAATGTTTAGGGCAGCTGCGTGAGCTACTCCATCTGTGTTTGTGTGAGATTACCATCTTCATTGTGAAGAGACGAGAGCTGCAGCCTTTAATACTAAAGTTATTTCTCCTATGAATCACTGAATATGAGTGGGTTTGCTGGGATTTATCTACTGTGTTATAAAGTTCTGCATGGGTGAAGCATCAGATTAGTCTGTGTGTGTGTGTTTTTAAGAACGTCATACTCTATGGGGCATATTCTCAAGGACTTATCGCCGAGTCAGCCTCACTTTATCACAGCCATAGTGGTGATAAATACATCGCACCATTCACAAGCTGGTGCTAACAGCCGACATCACCAGTATCCCTGTGATAGCAACCGCAAAAAACATCGCCACGGATGGCACCGGCAACTAACACTAATGAGATGCAGAGTAGGCGTTCCCGTGCAAAAACCCGCGGAAAAACCACTTCGCAACATTCACAACGACCAGCCAGATTGGCGATAAGACCACAAAACATGCGATAAGGTGCGTTAGCAGCATGGATTTAACACCTGCTCCTACCTGGTGTTAAGTCGGACGACAACCTGCACCATAAAAGGGTGCCACTACCTCCGTCAACCACAAATCATCACCACATGGCATTCCAACGTCGTGTGTGAGAGTACCAGGAGAAGATGCCTGAACAGCCGTTGCCCCGCGCTGACCGCTGCCTCAGGCCTACACTGCGGTCAAGTAGGTTACACATTTGGAACTGAGCCTTGATCTATTTATGGCAGAGTTTATATCATTGTACAGGCCTCATCGCAGACTGCATCCCCTTTCAGCTCTGGTGCCACTAACTCTGTGCCCCGAAATTCATGGACACCCTCTGGTTGAACTTTGGTGGCGTCTCAGTCAATGGCCTGGGGGTTATCTTCATCATCATGTGGCTGCCAATGACTTGGTGTTAAACATGAATCTGTAGCATTCATCTCCTCCATATTGCATGTGTCTGCTTGGTACTGCCCTCTGTATCATGCCCTGGAAGAACACCTTCCACTGTCCCCCGAAACCCTCTGCGACATTCACCTTGGACATCGATGAGAACCCGCTCAGCTCTCGCAGCACTACCTCAGTGCACCGGTAGTCACCGTCCCGTGGCGGTGTGCCTGTGCCTGCCACAGTGTATCCGTGGCCACTAACTCTGTGCAGCTTAAGTCGTGGACCATTGCTGTTTGAACTGTGAACTTCTGATTGTCTGATCACTGTTGTTGCCAGTGCCAACAACTCCCTGAGGGCTGGCTTACACTCACCCCACACCCATCCAGCACAGGAATGCCAATGTAACATGTGGCATCCCTGCGCTATCGCTGGAAGTTTAGAAATGACACTTAAAATACTTGCAATTTGGATGCCTCGCCAGCAATTTGAAAAGAGGTTAAAAGTCTATTCATATCCTACTGCTGCCCAACAAACTGCTGTATTACAAATAATATATATCAGTCTTGTCTTGTTCTTAGGTTATGTGAGTTTTGGAAAAATCCTTTCAGACACTATTCTGAAAAGTAATCAAGCCCACTCCATTGGTCAAACACAGACTTTCTTTCTTTTTTGGTTTCCTTCTTTCTTTGGTTCCTTTTTTTCATTATTTATTCATTTCCTACTTCTTTCTTTCTTCCTTCCCACTTGGGACGATCCTTCTGTCCAGTTATAGGGAACAACTGATTTCATTCCATTTTCAATAAATATGTTGGACTGCAAAATGACTATTTGTATTTTTTTGTTATGGTTGTTCAAAGCTGACACGTGTTTCACTTAGGCAAATCAGCTGATGAGGTTTTCCAATGTAAAAGTAATTAATCCTTTATGTCAGACTACTCAATACAATAGATGACCCGAAGTGACTAATAGGAGAATGCAGAAAATTAAGCTTGAATCCTGCTGGGAACTATTTTCAGAAATGAATGTGACACTTGTGCAGAAACGAAATAAAACCCAAGAAAACTAAGTCACAGTTTATTGTAGTGTGACAAGTTTACTGAAAAGTGTTCAGAGGAAATGTTTAGGGCAGCTGCGTGAGCTACTCCATCTGTGTTTGTGTGAGATTACCATCTTCATTGTGAAGAGACGAGAGCTGCAGCCTTTAATACTAAAGTTATTTCTCCTATGAATCACTGAATATGAGTGGGTTTGCTGGGATTTATCTATTGTGTTATAAAGTTCTGCATGGGTGAAGCATCAGATTAGTCTGTGTGTGTGTGTTTTTAAGAACGTCATACTCTATGGGGCATATTCTCAAGGACTTATCGCCGAGTCAGCTGCACTTTATCGCAGCCAAAGTGGTGATAAATACATCGCACCATTCACAAGCTGGTGCTAACAGCCGACATCACCAGTATCCCTGCGATAGCAACCGCAAAAAACATCGCCACGGATGGCACCGGCAACTAACGCTAATGAGATGCAGAGTAGGCGTTCCCGTGCAAAAACCCGCGGAAACCCCACCACTTCGCAACAATCACAACGGCCAGCCTGATCGGCGATAAGACCACAAAACATGCGATAAGGTGCGTTAGCAGCATGGATTTAACACCTGCTCCTACCTGGTGTTAAGTCGGACGACAACCTGCACCATAAAAGGGAGCCAAGCCCACAGCCACACCAGAAGAACAACAGATGCCATGGAGCTACTGATCATGCAGCTCGGAGCGCCAAGAGGGCCACAACACCCACCGCCACCACACCCAGGACCCCCACCCCCCCAGGAACTCCCCCCCCCGGACTACCACAGAGGCAGCGCAGACAAAGACACCGGAACTTCCGAATTTGCACCAGCCTGGGAGACTTAACGCCAGAGGAAGTGATTGCCCACTACAGAATCAAAAGGACAACTATCCTACGCATCCTGACCATCATTGCCCACAGGCTGACGGTACCAACACAGCGGAGAACCAACATCCCTCCGCAGACAAAGCTGCTGGCCGTGCTGCACCTGTTGGCCTCTGGGTCCTTCCAACCAACAACTGCCAGAGTCGGAGGAGTCTCACAGCCAGCCCTGTCAAAGTTCCTCACACCTGTCCTGGATGCCATCATCAGCTTGGTACCCCAGCAACTTTACTTCCCACACACTGCGCAGGAACAGCTGGAGATCAAGCAAGGCTTCTACGCCATAGCCGGCTTCCCGCACGTCTTGGGGGCAATCGACTGCACACATGTACTCCTCATGCCCCCTGCAGCCACTGCACACAATTACCGCAACAGGAAACACACGCATTCCATCAATGTGCAGGCAATAGTGGACCACCGGGGACTCTTCACCAATGTCGTCGCCAACTACCCAGACAGTGTGCATGATTCCTTCATCTTCCGAAAGTCCATCATCAACCAGCGCTTTCAGGATGCCACCTATGGGAATGCACTGCTCATCGGTAAGTACCAACGGAACACACCACACACCTCAACACCACATTCAGACAACTCACAACTCTGGGAATGCACACGTCACAAAATCACATACAACATGACAACCAACATCCCCACATTCCAAACACGACAACACTAGTTACTGTGGCAACCTGGGCTAGCCATCTACACAAGCCATCAACGGCATGGCACCTCAGCCACACAATTGCAGAATGTGGGGAGAGGTGGGAACCCGGCATGTGCGAAGGAGACAAGTGAGCCATGAATAAGAATGCACACAATGCCAAGTGTGGAGTGGATGTGCTGGACAGACCGCAGTATGCAGACCACAGACACTTCCATGTCGACATACACTGCTGGTGTCTGGAGTGTACTGGACAGTGGATGCAACCATGTATCGGCAGCCAGCGGGGAACAATGCGTAAATGTAGCTTGTTACGTCCCCCCCTGTAAGCGTGCGCGGAGTGGGCTGGCCCGGCGTACGCCAGGCCAGCGTAGGGGTGTGAATAAAAGCCTGTTACTCTGGGCGTGGTTCTCTTCCGGAATGGCCAACGTGTCTGCCAGGGCTGCGCCCCTCACCCTGCCACAAGGCCGATGCCGTGAGCTGCGGTGCCTGCGATCCTGTGCGCCTGCTGCACCCCAGGCCGCTGGTCTCAAAACGCGTCATGCCCGGCCCAGCGCAGCCAGGCCGCACTGCTCACCTGCCGACACCGGCGTGTGTCAAAGAGGGCCCACCACGTGCCGGTGCAAGCTCCAAGCCCGAGGCCCACGACCATGGCAGCCTCCTCAGACCATCACGGCTTCCGCGACACAGGCCCCCCATTACTCCTTTCTCATTGACGTACTCCACCGCTGCCTCCGGTCTACACTGCGGTCCAGTAGGTCACACATTTGGAACTGAGTCTTGATTATTCAATGGCAGAGTACATACGTTTATTGCAGGGATTATATCACCGTACTCCCTACAATGTGGTGCCACCGACTCTGTGCATAGCTCCCAACGACACGTGTCTGTGGGCCCATGCTGACTACTGCCTTCGGCCTAAACTGTGGCCCAGCAGGCCTCACACCAGTCCAATACAATCCGTACCAGGCAGGACACGGCATCGTCGCAGGCTGCACAAACGCACAGCTCTGGTGCCACTACCTCCGTCAACCACAAATCATCACCACATGGCATTCCAACGTCGTGTGTGAGAGTACCAGGAGAAGATGCCTGAACAGCCGTTGCCCCGCGCTGACCGCTGCCTCAGGCCTACACTGCGGTCAAGTAGGTTACACATTTGGAACTGAGCCTTGATCTATTTATGGCAGAGTTTATATCATTGTACAGGCCTCATCGCAGACTGCATCCCCTTTCAGCTCTGGTGCCACTAACTCTGTGCCCCGAAATTCATGGACACCCTCTGGTTGAACTTTGGTGGCGTCTCAGTCAATGGCCTGGGGGTTATCTTCATCATCATGTGGCTGGTAATGACTTGGTGTTAAACATGAGTCTGTAGCATTCATCTCCTCCATATTGCATGTGTCTGCTTGGTACTGCCCTCTGTATCATGCCCTGGAAGAACACCTTCCACTGTCCCCCGAAACCCTCTGCGACATTCACCTTGGACATCGACGAGAACCCGCTCAGCTCTCGTGGCACTACCTCAGTGCACAGGTAGTCACCGTCCCATGGCGGTGTGCCTATGCCGGCCGCAGTGTATCCGTGGCCACTAACTCTGTGCAGCTCAAGTCGTAGACCATTGCTTTTTGAACTGTGAAATTCTGATTGTCTGATCACTGTTGTTGCCAGCGCCAACAACTCCCTGAGGGCTGGCTTACACTCACCCCACACCCATCCAGCACAGGCGTCACTGGACATGTGCCCCTGGCAATTAAGGGTCCGGGCGCACGTGCCCGTAGCCAGTTCCACAAACTATCTGAGTGTGTCCGTGTGGTCATTGTGTGTGCATGAGGGCCCCGGGCCCTACCACATTGCATTGTGCTGTGTACAGCGGACGCAACCATGTCACCTCAGGCAGTGGGGTAGACCTGGGACATGTAGCTGTGTCGTACCCCCCTGTAGGCGTTGTCGGAGTGGGCTGGCGTACGGCAGTCCAGCATAGGGGTGTGGATGATCACCCCGGGGCTCTGGGTGTGGTTAAGTGTTGGGCTTGCCAATTTAGTACCTAATGCATGTGTCTTTGTTGTGGTGTCGGCGCCACCCGTCCCGCAATGGACAAAGTTGCAATGTAACATGCCCCGAGTGCGGGCTCGGACGAAGGGATTAGTGAATGAGCAAAAGCCCGCTGGGGGTCCGGGATCATGCATGCCAACTGTTGTGTGTGTATCGCTATTACCGCAGCATGAGCCAAAGGTCTTGCCTAGACCGCATCGCGACTTCGGCCAGCCATGAACTCCACATCTGTGTCCGCCTTATCCTTACCATAGGCCCACACACACGTGGCCGCCCACCTTCAACGCACAACATCACAGTTTCGTTGTCAGGCTTGTGGACATGCACAGACAGGCATGACAATGGTGTGCCGTAGGAGTGCAGGTGAGGCAAGCGCGCAGTGCACACGAGGGAATAGGCTCGGGGGGAGGGAGGAGCAGCAGTGAGGCTACGTAATACACATTGATGGCGCTCATTTGCTACTAGCAGTACATGTCAAACCGCAATCACTATGACACACATCTCACATGCCAATGAACTAGTGAGCCTGCCAACACATCATGCAGAACCAACTATTGACTCATGTCTCTCTGCACTGTCACAGGTGATCAGGGATATGCACTCTGCCATTGGATGATGACACCCCTCCGATTCCCGAACACACAGGCCCAGAGGCAGTACAATGCAGCCCACAAATGCACCAGGGGCATCCTGGAACGCACATTTGGTGTGTTGAAGTCACGTTTCAGGTGCCTGGACATCACAGGTGGGAGGCTCCTGTACAGCCCAGGCATCGTGTGCAAGATGATCGTTGCATGTTGTGTGTTGCACAACATATGTGTACGCACCAATGCCCCATGGTTACGAGTGCCAGATGCACCGGACAATGATGAGGAAGATGAGGCAGGTGGACCACACCCCACTGCAGCTGCAGCAGGATTAGCCCGTAGGAACAACATCATTGACAATTTCTTCACATGAGGACGTCACATTGTGTCAGTGCTTGGCAATCATGAGACAGTGCAAAATGACCACAGGCACAGCATGTGTAAATAAATTCAATGCAACACACATTCCCTGAGTTTCTGTATGTGTGCTTCTGTGTGGCACGGGGATCAGGGACATGTTCCAGAGTCATTGTGGGTGTGCAGTGTGCTGTACTTAATTGTGCATGTGTGCCATTGTGCCCATCTCCCCCCGTCCCCCCAGTCCCTGGTCGGTACTCACCCTGTTGATGTTGTGTCAGGTCATGTTGAGCAGTGTCCCGATCCCCGACTCCTGGCACCGTATCCCGACTGATGACTGTGGCCACCATTTTCTCACTGTCATCCAGCTCCTGGTGTGCCGCTGGTCCCCCACCTCCAATCTGCGTTGCTGCTTTGAAGTTGGCATAGTGTTTCTTCTTGGTTTCGCCCTTCACATCATTCCAGCGCCTGTTGACCTCTTCCATTGTCCTCCTCGACATTCCCACTGCATTCATGTTGTTCACGGTGTACTGCCATGTTTCCGTTTGTGTTGCCGATGACACAGTGGAGGTGATGTACAGTTGTTGGTTGTGTTCTGTCTCCTCGGTGATGATGATCTGGTTTTCCTGCGGACTGAACCCCGTCTCCCTCTTCCTCTTCTCCTGGGTTCCTGGCTGGTCGTCTGTGGGGCTTGTGGGGTTCGCGTTGTCCTGTGCACTCGGTTCGGGTGCGTCTATGGTGGTACGTAGTTACATTTTTTTTCTCTGCTTTTATGGTGCATTCTCACGCATGGCGCGTGGGAATCGCCGACCTGTCGCTGGTTTTTGCTGATTTTTGTATCGCCACTGGGGTCATCGCAACTTTTTTCGCGTTGGGGTTTCGCATTTTTTCGGTGTCACGTTGATTTTAACGCGGGCATTTGTCGCGTTCTCGTGGGGCTATCGCATGGTGCCGCCGGATTGTGAATGCTGCAATAACACGGTGTTATTTTCCCACGATGGACTGCGATGTTGCGTTAAGCGATTTTGGCGATAGTTAACACGCGTTCTTGAGAATATCCCCCTCTATGTTCTTGGGTACTGCTCAATCTGTTAAGAATGGAGCGGGGCAGTGGATGAGGAGGTAATATTTGATTTGCTTAGCGGTAATTCAATTACTCTGAGTCCATTCTTCTTCGTTCCAGTGTCTTTGTCCCTTCCTACACCCAGAATGGTTATTGACTCGGGCCATTTGAAGAGATTGGGGCAATAGAGGGTATCTTTTGGTAAGGTGAGTCTTAATATACGCCTACCTAGAGTCATGGGAGCGGCTCATGCTATTAATACTGGAACATAGAAAAATGGTCTCAGAGCAATGGAATTACCGATACAATTAGTATTAGTGAGTCCTCAGACTTCGGTCCAAGGCACACACTCCCCTTGGCAGCTCCGCAGTGCTCTGCTTCGCCCAGAAGCCAGCCCCTCTCCTTGGCAGAGTTCAATACCACCCTGGTCCCGCTTCCTTTAGGCGCATGGTGATCGTGTTTCTATTTCTTTTTTTCTCCTGGTGTAATTTCGTCTGTTACATTGTGTGTGTTTTATTTTTGACTTCTGTTAATTTTGGGGATTGTTGTTCCCCCTGGTCTCCCCTCCTTTTTCCCGCCACCACTGATCCATCCCCCTACCGCCCGCTCCCGCCTCCCAGCTCCTCGTCCCTCCCCCCTCCCCTACATCATGGCGACCGCTGCGGGGGAGCACGTGTGAGTCCTCAGACTTCGGTCCAAGGCACACACTCCCCTTGGCAGCTCCGCGGTGCTCTGCTTCGCCCTGAAGCCAGCCCCTCTCCTTGGCAGAGTTCAATACCACCCTGGTCCCGCTTCCTTCAGGCGCATGGTGATCGTATTTCTATTTCTTTTTTTTCTCCTGGTGTAATTTCGTCTGTTAAATTTTGTGTGTTTTATCTTTGACTTCTGTTAATTTCGGGGATTGTTGTTCCCCCTGGTCTCCCCTCCTTTTTCCCGCCGCCACTGACCCCTCCCCCTACCGCCCCGCTCCCGCTTCCCAGCTTCTCGTCCCTCCCCCCTCCCCTACATCATGGCGACCGCTGTGTGGTCGCGCCGCTGGCACGCCTAAGGCAAGCCCTTCTGCGCCTGTCCGCGCCCAGCACCGGACCCCCTGGTCCTCACGAGAGCCGCGACAGCCGACGACGCTACAACGCCAGCTTCCTCCACGGACTAAACACCGGCCGATCATCAAACTGCTTCCAGGCCAGCCCGAAACTCACCCACGGACCCTTCACCTGCCGTAGCTGCAGCTACACCAGCCGTCGAACACCCGCACGTACTACCCCCGTCAGAGCAGAACGCAACCACCTCAGATGCATATTACTCAACACCCGCTCCATCCACAAGCACGCCATCGAACTCTGGGACCTACTCGGCTCATCCTCCCCGGACGTCGCCTTCCTAACAGAGACCTGGATGAACCCCTCCTCGACACCCGACATTGCCACAGCCATCCCCGAGGGATACAAGATCACCAGAAGGGACCGCACCAACAGACCAGGAGGAGGAATCGCCATCGTCTACAGGAAGACCCTCAGAGTCTCGACCTACACAACAGACACCTCCAGCACCGCCGAACACCTGCACTTCCAGATCCACACCGACCCCAACACCACCTTCAGAGGAACACTCGTTTACAGACCCCCCGGACCCCGGCCTCAGTTCATCGACGCCATTGCCGACATCGTCAGCACGCACGCTCTTGCATCCACAGACTACATCCTCCTCAGAGACCTGAATTTCCACCTTGAGAACGCCAACGACAGCAACTCAATCGCTCTGCTCGATAATCTCGCCAACCTCGGACTCAAACAGCTCGTCACGACCCCCACCCACACCGCCGGACACACGCTCGACCCCATCCTCTCTGCCAGCAACCACGTCACCTTCAGCCACACCACCGAACTCCACTGGACCGACCACCGCTGCGTCCACTTCACCTTCAAGAAACCCACAACGCACCACCACCCGCAATGGATCCCCTACCGCAGCTGGAACAATGTCACCGAAGACCAGCTCATGACCGCCCTCGCCCGAGACTCACCGACAGACACCACCGACACCGACACAGCCGCCAGCAACCTCAGGCAATGGATCGACGACTGCGCCAACACTCTCGCCCCTATCAAACAACCCTCAAACAGATGAACCGACAGAAAAGCCAGCTGGTTCACCACCGACCTCCAGGAATCCAAGCGGACCAGCTGAAGACTCAAGAAAAAGTGGCACCACGAACAGACACCGGACAACCACACAGCCCTAAAGAACGCTAGCCGCAAGCACCACCAACTCATCCGAGCCACCAAAAGGACCTCCTTCAAGGAACGCATCGACAACAATGCACACAACAGCAAAGAGCTCTTCAACATCGTGAAGGAACTCTCCAACCCCAGCTCCAGCTCCAACGACATCCCGCCGTCGCAAGACCTATGTGACTCCCTAGCCACCTTCTTTCACCGCAAGATCGCAGACATCCACGACAGCTTCAACACCCAGACCCTGCCTACTACTGCCGACACTGCAGACTCACCACCCCCCAGCCTCACCAACCACCTGCTCTCCTGGACCCACATCAACGACGACGACACCATCAAGACCATGAACACCATCCACTCCGGCTCACCAGCCGACCCCTGCCCTCACCACATTTTCAACAAAGCAAAAGGCATCATCGCACCCCAACTCCGGAAGATCATCAACAGCTCCTTCGAGACCGCCACCTTCCCAGAAAGCTGGAAACACGCGGAGATCAACACCCTACTCAAGAAACCCACAGCGGACCCAAAGGACCTCTAGAACTTCCGGCCCATCTCCCTGCTCCTGTTCCCGGCGAAAGTCATCGAAAAGATCGAAAACAGGCAACTGACCCACTTCCTCGAGGAGAACAACATCCTGGACCCGTCCCAATAAGGATTCCGCAGCAATCACATCACCGAAACTGCCCTCATCGCTGCCACAGACGACATCAGGACCCTGCTGGACAATGGCGAAACCGTGGCCTTCATCCTCCTGGACCTCTCGGCCGCATTCGACACCATCTGCCACCACACCCTACGCACACGCCTTCACGACGCAGGAATACGCGACAAAGCCCTGAAATGGACCACCTCCTTCCTCACCGACAGAACCCAGAGGGTCCGCCTCCCCCCATTCCGCTCTGAGGCCACCAAGATCATCTGCGGCGTGCCCCAAGGCTCATCACTCAGCCCCACCCTTTTCAACGTCTACATGGCACCGCTCGCCAACATCGTCCGGTCGCACAACCTCAACATCGTCTCCTACGCCGACGACACTCAACTGATCCTCTCACTCACCAAAAACCCCGCCACCGCCAAAAACAACCTCCACGAAGGAATGAAGGCCGTCGCCAGCTGGATGCAGACCAGCCGCCTGAAACTTAACTCGGACAAGACAGAAGTCCTCATCCTCGGATCCACCCCCTCCGCCTGGGATGACTCCTGGTGGCCGGCCGCCCTGGGAGCCGCACCCACACCCACCGACCACGCACGCAACCTGGGTGTCATCCTGGACTCATCGCTCTCAATGACCCAGCAAGTCAACGCAGTATCCTCCTCCTGCTTCAACACCCTCCGCATGCTCCGCAAGATTTACAGATGGATCCCCACCGGAACCAGAAGGACGGTAACACAGGCCCTCGTCAGCAGCAGACTGGACTACGACAACGCCCTCTACGCAGGAACCACGGCCAAACTCCAAAAGAGACTCCAACGCATACAGAACGCCTCCGCACGCCTCATCCTCGACATACCCCACCACACCCACATCTCTGCCCACCTGAAAGACCTTCACTGGCTCCCAGTCAACAAGAGGATCACCTTTAAGCTCCTCACCCACGCCCACAAAGCTCTCCACAACGCTGGACCAGCATACCTCAACAAACGTCTCACCTTCTACACCCCTAACCGCCAGCTTCGCTCCGCCGACCTCACCACCGTCCCACGCACCCACAGGAACTCTACCGGCGGCAGATCCTTCTCCTACCTCGCCGCCAAGACCTGGAACACCCTCCCCACAAAGCTGCGTCAGACCCAGGACCTGCTGACCTTCAGGAGACTTCTCAAGACCTGGCTGTTCGAGCAGTAGCTGCACCACCCCACCCCCCTCAGCGCCTTGAGACCCTCACGGGTGAGTAGCGCGCTCTACAAATGTTTGATTGATTGATTGATTGAATTATTTATAATATTATAATTCAAAATTACTAAAGCAAAACTATTGTCATGACCTTTTGACTCATTCAGTCCTTCTATTTGCCTTGACTGCAATGTGCGACACTATTAGTGTATGGAAGGCACTAAACCCAATATTGAAAATGATAATATTCCACAGGTTTTTAAGAATCTATTTGTTTTTTTAACACACTTTTTTTAAAGTCTTCTCTGTTTGAGCTTGTAAAGAATACTCTGTATTCAGATTCTCTATTAGGCTGCGCCTGCGGGCAGTTTGTGTGCCTTTGCAAATTTCATAGTCGTTCACTGGCGTTCAATAGGCCTTGAAGTGTCACTCTGACAGGAATGTGTTGGATCAGTTTCGCCGCAACTGATTAGAGAGAAAAGTAGCTCTGTTCTCATATTTAAGGCACGTCTCAACCTGTTTCCTCAAAAAGCATCCATATTGAATTGACATAATTCTACACAGAGCTAACAGACTTTGCATGTCCCCGTAAAGGAGCCGTGTACAATGGTATACTGTGCCTTCATGGGCATTGGTAATTCACATGATGCACACTGGCTTTCCAAAGAAGTCGACGAGTGTTCCCTTTTCCAAGACAGGTCATGTTTATTAGTGTAAAACATGCCACTGCTCCATTTACAGACTATACAATTTGTTTAAATAAATATAAAATGTTTCATTTTTTTATATATAAAGCTTACACCTAAAAACTGTAGAGCAAATTCAATCAAGCATTGACAACGGTACACTGTAAGAGAGAAAGATAAATGCGTTGATCAATAGACTGTTCAACCAACTATAGAGAAGAGAGACTGAAATTGTCCGGGAGCATTGCAGGAAAAACATGGATTTTTAGGAGGGTCAGGAAGATGCTTATAGTAGCTGAAGGTTGTACAGAAACAGGTAAGGTGTGTTCCTACGCAGCAACCTAAACACAAATTAAACAAGCATTTGCAATGCAATAGGTCTCGCATTTGCAAGAGTTTGAGCTATTGGCATTGTTAATGTGAATATATGTGTTTTAAAAACCTGCAAGCGTATAGTCCTTTCTTACGAGAAGCAAGTCTGTTAGTAAAAGAGGCACAGTTACTGCCAGCCTTGCTTCTCGTAAGTTTACTCACCGCTTGTAGGTTTTCAAAGCACATAAAAGGCATTGTCATTTACAATGGCAATAGCTCAAACGCTTGCAAATGCGAGACTTATTACATTGCAAATGCTTGCTGAGCCATATGAAGGCAGGGACCGTGACGCCAGGCTGTGCCTTTCAAAAGCAGGAGGGAGGAGGCAGCTGTAGCCAAAACAGACCTTGCTCTTTGAATGCACTGCAAATGTGGAAAGATAAGAGCAACATTTACAGCCCTGTTTACAAAAGAGCTCTGTAAATCACAAGCACTTGTCTCCAGTGCTGCAACTTAAAGAAAGAAATAGTGCTCACAAGCTCCGAGTAACAACACATGTAACAGGGGCAGTCCTTGAAAATGGGCTGAGCTTTTAAAGCACATATCCTGATTACAGCATGTCTCGCAGAGACAGCGCAAGCGCTGACTAAGCGAGACCTAAAAACATAGGGGTTTGCAGGCTTAAGGTTGCGATATGTACTTTGATATCAGCAATGGGCTTTCAGGGCATTATGCATTTGCTGCAGTGAAGTCTCACATCGTGCTCTGCACACGCAGCACACACAGCACATCAATTTCCGGATGGAAGTGGAAGAGCACCTCAATCTAACCTGCACCACCAAGTAGGTGCTGCTCTCAGTCATTCAATTATATCTGTGTGTGCTAGGCTGTGACACTTTTGTTGGATAAATCAATGAAGTACACAGATTTCCAGTAGCGTTCAAGAACTAGTCAGAACCTGTTTCATTTTTTATTTGCCTTTGAATCTTATAATCTCCACAAAAGGCAACTAGTATAAGGAAGAGCACTGAAAACACCAACTGATAATGCAGTGCTCTGGCACTATGTCTATCAAAAAGCTTGTGTTGAGCACAAATGTTTGTTGTGCATAGTCTTGTAGGATTGTCTGTGGAGAAGCAGCAGTGCCTTCCTATGACCTTAATTATGGTGAAGTCGAAGATGTGCAAGCTACACAATGTAAGTGGACAGCTGTTTACTCTTTCGCTTTATTACATGGACATAACGGCTGTGTTCTACTTGAGATAAAATGTCAATCAAAGTATAACACATTAAGGATTGAAATGTCACACATACACATATACACAGGCACGCTAAAATGTTGAAAACATCACACACAATCTAACTGAAAACTATGAAGCTTTCCTAATGGCTCACGAGGAGCAGTTGACCTAATGCATGAGTTCCCGCAAACATTTTCCCAGGGGCAAAAAAGTTTGCTCTGTAGTTTGACGCGGACTGCATTGATGCCAGCAGGGTGGTGATTTGGGGAGGGGGAAGAGTGTTTGTAGGGGAAGCAAAGCATGTAGATCTAGTGGCTGATTTGCACAACGTGAACACCGAAAACCTGGGATCAATCTCAGCTTCCCCTACTTGATCAAATTGTTTGATCCTAACCATTTGTTTTATTTCACTTTCCCTCCTTTTTCTTCATTATCACATATAAGAGGACCTCAAAATAGATGACTTCAGGATGTGTGCTGTACAAAACCTTCTCCTGTGTTTGATTTAATGAACCATAATGTTGCTATGTACAAGAACTACCCACACCACCCAAAGGCATATGTAGCAACATTTTGAATGTAGCAAGACGGCGATTTTGAAAAACATATCGGGGGGAGAGGACGGACTGATTTTCCCCATTGACATACATTGAAGACCAGGAGATTTTAGGCAGGAGACCCCCAAAGTAAAGCCATTTTGGCTTAAAATATTGTGATTCTCCCACCTGAATCTGGTCTGTTGGTATGTATGCAAAGGGTGCACATAACAACTGACTTGACTCATTATTGGCATTGTTGTCAGGGAGGTGGGCAAGAATGTTTCTAAATGCATGTTTGAAAACTATCACTTTAAAAAAATACTTAATGCACTCATATAATCTGATGTACTAAGGTGAAACGATTCTGAATGTAAATGTAATAAAAAAAAAATCAATTTTGAAGATACTTTGCCGTATTTTTACACATTGTATTTTTACAAGTTTGCTGCAAGATGTCTTTAAAAGTTTAGGCGTTCGTAAAATTAAGCAGACAGGACACTTTAATTACTTCCTTTCTATATCTTTAAAAGAAATGTGTGCTTGGTTATTTAACATTTTGTGCTTCACACAGGTTTATAGAGCCTTGCACGCTCCTTTTCGCTAGTGTTACATAGTACAAACTTGACCATAAGGTATTGGGGCGCTTTATATTAGCACCAGTCACCTACATTGACCAAGGACACAATAGATTAAGTGGTATGCCCAGAATCACAGAATGCTGAGCTGACACAGAGAACCTAGCTTCCCTCTTTCAAAGTAAGCAGCTCGGGCCTTTATGACACATCCTCTGATTGAGGACGTGCGAGTTTACAGCATGCACAGTTAGTGCTTGCGCGAGTGCCTGTGCTAAGGACCTGGTGCCAGGGTCGCTGACCAGGCACTGTATCTGTTCTGGGATTTCTCTTTCGGCCTTAAATATGATGGTTATTTTTATCCTCCTACGTAGCAGCGTGAAAGACCCTCCCACCGAAGGCTGCTTCACAATGTTTCCCTTCAGCCGGAAGGGGAAATGGAGAGAATCCAGCCTGGCTTCCTGCGATCAGATGGCATCAAAGTGCATGAAAGAAAGTGAGGGGGCAAACAGCTTCTTTTTCTCTCTTGCATCACCTCGGCGCAGCATAACCCACGTAGTTCTGTCTGGGTGGAGGGAGGAGGAAAGGGGCTGGCAACAGCCAGACGTACCCCGGCCAGAGAGACATGAGGAGAAAAACAAGCATTTACAAAGCAATAGGTGTCGCATTTACGCAAGACCTATTGCATTGTAAATGGTAGGCATCACGACAACGGGAGAGAGGGCGGGAGGGGGGATTTGAGAAGGCGCGGACAATGGGAGGGTGGGCGGGGGTTCGAGGAGAGAAGGCACGGACAACGGCAGGGCGGGGGGGGGCGAGAAGGCACAAACAACGGGAGGGCGGGTGGGGGGAAGAATGCACGGGCAACAGAAGAGAGGGCGGGGGTTAAAGAAGGCACCAAAGCATGTTGTGCCTGAGAAGGAGACCCTCATTATAGAAAATAGTGCTCACAGTGTAAAATATCTTGTACCGTGTAACAACCGAAGTAAAGGGGCCACTAGCCGTGGGAGGATACAAATGACGACATGGCCATACTAAGGAGGGACTAACAAGCCTCATAATGAATCAGAAGACAGCATTTACAAAAGACAAACACACAAGCCAATGAAAAATAAGGGCGGGGGAGTGGGCAAAGCTTCTCTCCATACTGAACTACCACAGATCTTTGCAGAGCAGCGCTTGCGCGCTGGCTCACGCTCAACCTAAAAAACCACTGGAAAAGCCAATAGGTCTGTCCTTGGCTCCCAATGATTTGGGTATTGTCAATGCTAGTTGTATTATAAAACAAAACTTTGTGTGCGGATATGCCCATTGTGAAAGAACAGAATTCCATGACTCACAGTGAACTTAGCCAATAGATGAACTGGGGTGACCCTTTGACCCATGCTGCATACTGTAGTTGGCGGAAAAATATGTGAATGACAGAACAACAGACCAATGGATGAAGAGGACTGACTGAATGTCCCAATAAATAAATGTATTATGTATATTTAATTTTAATAAAATCAAAAGGTCTTGCTAACACCAGATCTAAAACATAACACAGATAATTGTTAAGAGGATTATGACTAGGGTCGACATAAAACTTAGAATAGTGTGGTTTACATTATGTACTTAGTGTAATCTCACAACAATATGATCAGTTTATCTAGAGCTCATAATAATTAAGCACAGAAAAAGTGAGATCACACACAAAATGTACAAAGCCTCTGTAGCACCAGCATCCTGTCAAGATTCATCATGCTCAGACCTATCACTATTGTTACATTACTGCTCCACAGACCTTCTAGTGAGTGGGGTATGTACATCCACTAATTAGCTTTCATATCTCCCAGACGAACAGTAAGAGTTATAGTCCTGATTAAACCATTCCAACCAGAAACTCTGTCGATTAATTCCACTTATTCCTTACTCTGAGATTAGACAGACTCCCTCAATACTTTCCAAAATTATTTTAGCAGATGCCTCAGGATCACATTAATACACACTAATAGTTAACATGTGTAAAAGGAGACTGTGTGAACGCACCTGGGAAAGTGTTTGGTGTTTGCTGAACTTGTGCCTGGGAGAGAGCCATGAGCTATACCTCCCATAATACCCAGCTCCTGTGGACGCTGAAGGAGGGAAGGAGTAGCAGCTAGGCACTACATAGTATGCTCTGCTCTCCCGGAGCGTGGGACACCTATGGTGTTCGCTAAACTTTTGCCTGAGAGAGAGTCAAGAACTACACCTCCCAACCCATCTCCTGTAGACCAGAATGTAGGCAATACGAGGAGGAGGTGCTAGGCACTACATAGTTTGTTCTACAAGACCAGGCAAATGCCTGGTAGTGGCTGGGCTGGGCCACTTTCCTTTTGCCTTCCCTTTCTCAGTTGTCACACTTTTGTTCAATGCGAAAGTGTAAGCCTCCAGGTAACTCTAGGCCGGTTGATAATGGCCCCTCTCACTCCAACATTAGCTTTTTGCTTGAGAGTACCGTTGGTGTAATCTCCAAAGAAATTGAATTGACAGGGAGGTGTCTTACGGTGGAGGGTGTTCCAATTTTTCCTCCTCTCCCTCTACATCCTCAGAGGTAACACTTACAACTGCAAACATGTTCCTTTCTAACATGGCCCCTGACTGAATGCCACCTTCTGAATGCAATGAGGCTAACGCTTTCCATTTTACCAGCCCTGCTGCCAAACACAAGACAAAATCTTCTAACTCGCTACAAAATGCCGGTAAATTCAAGACCTATTGCATTGCAATAAAGAGCCTTCTCGTACGCTTGTTAGATTGTAAATATGAGAGGAAGAGACCGGCCTGTGAAGTCTTCAAAGTAGTGATAAATAGTGCAGTGAAGAAGATGTGTAAGTGTTGTAAATTACACAGACACAAAGTATGAAGTGAGAGTTACGTATGATCTGAGCTATAAAGACTAGCAAAGTGCTCTAACACCTTTCGCTTTGTGATTACGCTGTTGCGGCTCAGAAGGAAGAGCGGGAGGGGGGGCTATTACCTGCCCTCTCCGTGATTTGAGTGAGCAGTGTGGCATTGCGTAATGTTATTGCTATCTTTGGACTAATAAAAAACACTCCAGCTGTAGTAGGGCCTTGGCTTCACCTCCTGGTGCGGGGCTGGCTGTGCTTTATGTCAGGCATGGGGGATGGAGGAATGGTCTAGGCTGCAACTCCGGCCGCGTACCTTGCCCCTGCTATTAGTAGTGAGCGAGAGGTGCTGAGGTGGTGGCATTGGTATTGGTGGTGGTGGTACTGGTATTGGTGGTGGTACTTGTATTGGTGGTGGTATTGGTAGTGGTGGTGGTATTGGTGGTGGTGGTATTGCTATTGGTGGTGGTGGTATTGGTGGTGGTCTTGGTGGCATTAGTGGTGGTGGTGGTATTAGTGGTGGTATTGGTGGTGGGGTATTGGTGGTGGTATTGGTGGTGGTGGTGGTGGTATTGGTGTTATTGGTGGTGGTATTGGTGGTAGTGGTATTGGTGGTATTGGTGGTGGTATTGGTATTGGTACTGGTGGTGGTGGTATTGGTGGTGGTGGTGGTGGTGGTATTGGTGGTGGTGGTAATGGTGGTGTGGGGGTATTGGTAGTGGTGGTGGTATTGATGGCTGTATTGGTGGTGGTGGTATTGGTGGTAGTGGTATTTGTGGTGGTGGTGTATTGGTGGTGGCATTGATGGTATTGGTGGTGGTGGTGTTATTGGTGGTGGTGATACTGGTGGTGTGGTGGTATTGGTGGTGGTGGTGATATTGGTGGCGATGGTGTTATTGGTGGTATTGGTGGTGGTGGTGGTATTGGTGGTGGTGGTATTAGTGGAGGTATTGGTGGTGGTATTGTTGGTGATACTGGTGGTATTGGTGGTGGTATTGGTGGTGCTGGTATTAGTAGTGGTGGTGGTATTGGTGCTAAGGTGGTGGTATTGATATTGGTGGTGGTGGTACTGGTATTGGTGGTGGTGGCATTGGTGGTAGTGTTATTGGTATTGGTAGTGGCAGTATTGGTATTGGTGGTGGTATTGGAGGTGGTGGTACTGGTATTGGTGGTGGTGGTATTGGTGGTGGTATTGGTATTGGTGGTGGTATTGGTGGTGGTGGTGGGATTGATGGTGGGGTATTGGTGGTAGTGGTGGTGGGATTGGTGGTTGTGGTATTGGTGGTGGTGGTGGTGACATTGGTGGTGGTATTGGTGGTATTGATGGTGGTGGTGGTATTGGTGGTGGTGGTATTGGTACTGGTGGTGGTATTGGTACTGGTGGTGTGGTACTGGTGATATTGGTGGTGGTGGTATTGGTGGTAGTGGTATTGGTGGTGGTGGTATTGGTGGTGGTATTGGTGGTGGTATTGGTGGTGGTGGTGGTATTGCTGGTGGAATTGGTGGTGGTGGTATTGGTGGTGGTGGTGGTATTGGCGGTAGTGGTGGTGGTGATATTGGTGGTGGTGGTATTGGTGGTGGTGGTATGGGTGATGGCATTGGTGGTGGTGGTGGTATTGGTGGTGGTATTGGTGGTGGTGGTGGTATTGGTGGTGGTATTGGTGGTGGTATTGGTATTGGTGGTATTGGTATTGGTGGTGGTGGTATTGGTATTGGTGGTATTGGTGGTATTGTTATTAGTGGTATTGGTGGTGGTGGTATTGGTACTGGTACTGGTGGCGGTATTGATTTTGGTGGTGGTGGTGGTATTGGTGGTGGTGGTATTGGATTGGTGGTGGTGGTATTGGTGGTGGTGGTGGTATTGGTGGTGGTGGCATTGGTGGTGGTAGTGGTGGTAATATTGGTGGTGATGGTAGTATTGGTGGTGGTGGTATTGGTGGTGGTGGTATTGGTGGTGGTGGTGGTATTGGTGGTGGTGGTGGTATTGGTGGTGGTGGCATTGGTGGTGTTGGTGGTATTAATGGTAATATTGGTGGTGGTGGAGGTGGTGGTATTGGTGGTGGTGGTGGTGGTGGTGATATTGGTAGTGGTGGTGGTAATGGTATTGGTGGTGGTGGTATTGATGGTGGTGGTATTGGTGGTGGTGGTGGTGGTATTGGTGGTGGTATTGGTGGTGGTGGTGGTATTGGTGGTGGTGGTGGTATTGGTGGTGCTGGTATTGTGGTGGTGGTATTAGTGGTGGTAGTGGTGGTGGTGATGGTATTGGTGGTGGTGATATTGATGGTGGTGGTATTGGTGGTGGTGGTGGTATTGGTGGTATTGGTAGTTTTGGTATTGGTGGTATTGGTGTTGGTGGTATTGGTGGTGGTATTGGTAGTAGTGGTATTGGTGGTGGTATTGGTGGTGGTGGTATTAGTGGTGGTGGTGGTATTGGTGGTGGTATTGGTATTGGTGGTGGTGGTGGTGGTATTGGTGGTGGTGGTGGTATTAGTGGTGGTAGTGAAATTGGTATTGGTGCTGGTGCTGGTGGTGGTATTGGTGGTGGTGGTAGTGGTATTAGTGGTGGTGGTGAAATTGGTATTGGTTGTGGTGGTATTGGTGGTGGTGGTATTGGTGCTGGTGGTGGTATTGGTGGTGGTATTGGTGGTGGTATTGGTGGTGGTGGTGGTGGTATTGGTGGTGGTGGTGGTATTGGTGGTGGTGGCATTGGTGGTGGTGGTATTGGTGGTGGTAGTGGTGATGGTTGTGGTATTGGTGGTGGTATTGGTGGTGGTGGTATTGGTGGTGATATTGGTGGTGGTGGTATTGGTGGAGGCACTGGTATTGGTGCTGGTGGTGGTGTTGGTGGTGGTATTGGTGGTGGTGGTATTGGTGGTGGTATTGGTGGTGGTATTGGTGGTGGTGGTATTGGTGGTGGTGATATTGGTGGTGGTGGTATTGGTATTGGTGGTGATGGTGGTATTGGTGGTGGTATTGGTGGTGGTGGGATTGGTGGTGGTATTGGTGGTTGTGGTATTGGTGGTGGTATTGGTGCTATTGGTATTGATGGAGGTGGTATTGTTATTGGTGGTGCTTGTAGTATTGGTGATGGTATTGGTGGTGGTGGTATTGGTGGTGGTGGTGGTATTGGTGGTGGTAGTGGTGGTGGTTGTGGTATTGGTTGTGTTATTGGTGGTGGTGGTATTGGTGGAGGCAGTGGTATTGGTGGTGGTGGTGGTATTGGTGGTGGTGGTATTGGTGGTGGTATTGGTGGTGGTGGTGATGGTGGTATTGGTGGTGGTGGTATTGGTGGTGGTATTGGTATTGGTAGTATTGGTATTGATGGTGGTGGTATTGGTATTGGTGGTAGTATTGGTGGTAGTGGTATTGGTGGTGTTATTGGTGGTGGTGGTATTAGTCGTGGTGGTGGTATTGGTGGTATTGGTGGTGGTGGTATTGGTATTGGTGGTATTGATGGTGGTGGTATTGGTGGTATTGGTGGTAGTGGTATTGGTGGTGGTGGTATTGCTGGTGGTATTGCTGGTGGTATTGGTATTGGTGGTGGTGGTATTGGATTGGTGGTGGCAGTATTGGTGGTGGTGGTAGTATTGGTGGTGGTATTGCTGGTGGTATTGGTGGTAGTATTGGTGGTGGTGGTATTGGTGGTGGTGGTGGTATTGGTGGTGGTATTGGTGGTGGTGGTGGAGGTAGTGGTGTTGATGGTGGTGATGGAGGTGGTGGTGGTATTGGTGGTGGTATTGGTGGTCTTGGTGGTGGTATTGGTGGTGGTAATGGTATTGGTGGTGGTGGTATTGGTGGTGGTGGTATTGATGGTCGTAGTGGTTGTGGTATTTGTGGTGGTGGTATTGGTGGTGATGTTGGTGGTGGTTGTGGTATTGGTGGTGGTATTGGTGTTGGTGGTATTGTGGTGGTATTGGTGGTGTTGGTATTAGTGGTGGTAGTGATGGTGGTGGTGGTATTGGTGGTGGTGGTACTGGTGGTATTAGTGATGTTGGTGGCATTGGTGGTGGTGATATTGATGGTGGTGGTGTTATTGGTGTTGGTGGTATTGGTTGTGGTATAGGTGGTGGTATAGGTGGTGGTATTGGTGGTGGTATTGGTGGTATTGGTGGTTTTGGTATTGGTGGTGGTGGTATTGGTGGTGGTGGTATTAGTGGTGGTGCTGAAATTGGTATTGGTGGTGGTATTGGTGGTGGTTGGATTGGTGGTGGTGCTGATGGTAGTATTTGTGGTGGTGGTATTGGTGGTGGTATTGGTGGTGGTGGAGGTGGTGGTATTGATGGTTGTGGTGGTGGTGGTATTGGTGGTTGTGGTATTGTGGTGGTATTGGTGGTGGTGATATTGGTGGTGCTGGTATTGGTGGTGGTAGCGGTGGTGGTGGTGGTATTGGCGGTGGTGGTATTGGTGGTGGTGGTATTGGTGGAGGTGATATTGGTGGTGGTGGTATTGGTGGAGGTGATATTGGTGGTGTGGTTGTATTGGTGGTGGTGGTATTTGTGGTGGCATTGGTGGTGGTATTGGTGGTGGTTGTATTGGTGGTGGTATTGATGGTGGTATTGGTAGTGATGGTATTAGTGCTGGTGGTGAAATTGTTATTGGTGGTTGTACTGGTGGTGGTGGTATTGGTGGTGGTGGTGGTATTGGTGGTGGTGGTATTAGTGGTGGTATTTGTATTGGTGGTGGTATTGGTGTTGGTGGAGGTGGTGGTATTGATGGTGGTGGTATTGTGGTGGTATTGGTGGTGGTGGTAGTGGTGGTGGTATTGGTGGTGGTGGTATTGGTGGTGGTTTTGGTGGTGGTATTGGTTTTGGTGGTATTGGTGGTGGAGGTGGTATTATTGGTGGTGGTGGCATTGGTGGTGATGGTGATAGTGGTGGTGGTGGTGGCATTGGTGGTGGTATTGGTGGTGGAATTGGTGGTGGTGGTATTGGTGGTGGTAGCATTGGTGGTGGTATTGGTGGTGGTGGTATTGGTGGTGGTATTGTTGGTGGTGGGATTGGTGGTGGTGGTAGGATTGGTGGTGGTGGTGGTGTTGTTAATAAAACAGGCTTTTGAAAACAACCCATTAGGTGGCTTTAGTACAGATGACATGTAACACTGATGTGCTGTTGTCAGCTTCAGCCCATTAGCACAGGATTATGTGCTACCTGGAATTCATATGACTTAATTTGCTAATCATTTCTAAATCCATTTTACTTGGGGGGGGGGGGGTGTTTGAAACAGACACGAGATAATGCCGGGTTAAAGTAATTGAAAGCAGGGGCCCGTGTTACAGGGGCGGCCGTGCTGCTTAAAAAAACACAAGCAGTTTCAGCTGAAGCAGCGCATGTCCGGCCTGCAGTAAGAGAAACTCAATAAAGTAAATGGTGCTTACAGACTAAATAACAGGTCTCGTGAAACAACCAAAGTAAAAGGGCCAGTCGCCATGCGAGAGTACAAATGAAGACAAGGCCATACTAAGGAGGGACTAATAAGCCTATTAACGAGTCCGAAGGCAGCATTTAAGAAAGACAATGACACAAGCCAATGAAAAATATGGGAGGAGAGTGGGCGCGGCTTCTCTCCCATACTCTTCTACAGCAGTCTCGCAGAGCGAGCAGCGCATTTGCGCTGCCGCTATGCTCGACCTAAGAACTGGTAGACACTTTTGTTGCCTTTATGGATAGCCTAGATTTGGATACTAATCTTTTTTAAACTGTGTGATGATTTGTGATCCAAAAACAACTAAGATCAGGACACTATGGGCCCGATTCCGATTCGGGCCGGAAATCTCTCCGACCCGGACTCGGAGAGATTTCCGACCGAATCGGACCCTAGCAGTCCGACCGAACGAGTACGATGCGCACGTATGCTATCGGACTCGATTCGGTCGGACTCCCATTGAAGTCAATGGGAGCCAGTCGTACACGGGCTCCCATTGACTCAATGGGCACGACGCGAACAAGGGCGCCCCCTACAGCGTGTTCGCGTCGATGCGGGTCGCACCATACATGCACATGCAGGGGGGACCCATGGCTCCCCCCTGTGTGCAACTCGCGTGCCTACGCTTCCAGGGGGGTCCGACACGGACCCCCAAAGTGCGGCTCCGACAGCTCCTTGGAGCCGGACTGCGCGAGTCGGTCGGAGCGGTCGAGGTGCGCATCGTACTTACCCGGCCGGGGAACGTCTCCATTGCGCGGTGCGAGTCGTCCCCGTGCGAGTTGGTCGGAGCGGTCGGGTCCTGCGTACGAGTCGGTCGGAGATTTCGCGAGCGCACGCATCGTACTCGCTCGCCCGGACGCACGTACGATTCGGTTGGGAAATAGGGCTCCGAATCGGATCCGGTAAAGCCGAATCCGATTCGGAGCCCTACCGGCCGAGATCGGAATCGGCCCCTATGTGTTAAAAACAATATTATTGAGAGAGTTTATCACTCCTCTTCTTTGGGGGTTACTTTTGATTCTGTTAGTACCTGGTCTCCTGGACATAACATCAGATGCATGAAATTTGCCCAATCTGTAGTTTTTATTTCACCTCTAAACTGGGACGTAATTCTCTTGATTAGTGATTTACCAAATAAAGTGTTCCCATTTTCTTCTATGGCACTGGTATTTTGGGTTACTCTCACAGTGCCAAATGGCAATATCAAAATGTGTTTTAATACTTCTGTAACGCATCTATCTGTAATACATCCGTAGGGTGGTCAGTGTGGTCAGAGAAATTTGCAAAACATTTTTCTGGATTTGCAAGCAGAAATATGGAGGTAGACATTTGACACAAAGCTATATCTAAATCATGGATAAGCAAAATCATTTCAAATTGAAGAACTAAAACCTTTTGTTTTCTTTTTGGAACCACATAATCAAAATACAATAGGAAACTGGAGATTTACAGATTTATAGAGCAACACACTGCAGCAATGAATGTTGCTACTCCGTGTTGCCCTAGGAAGATATGGCACTGCTGCTCTCTTCCCCAGTATTTTTATTTATTTATTTGTGAGTTTTTATATAGCGCGGACTTGACCCCAAGGTGTCAGAGTGCTTTACAGAGTAAGCATGACAATAATAACATGAGGTACATAGGGAGTACATAGAGATATAAATAGTAATAGCAAAAATGCAAACGGTGTACAGTGGATATGGAACAAAAATAGCAGCACAATGATGCGTCAATACAAATACACAGCAACAACTGTATAAAAGAGGTGTCTGAAAGACAGTAGGATACATGAACGCAGAAAGTTCTGAGATAGATGAGACAGTGCCAAGGTGAGGCAAGTAGATGCATAGATTGACCCTAGGTAATGAGTAAACATGGCATCTTAGCACTAACGTTCAAAGCAACTGCATAGGAACAATATCAGTAACACGAAGTACATAGAGAAAATAATAATAAATAGTACACAATGTATAGTGGGATGTGTAAACAGAGAAGCAGCATTACCAGAGTTACATAAAAAGTGTAGATAGCTGTACAAATCGACAGTCAATTGACAAAGAATAAAATCAACAGTGCACATAAGAGTACTGAGGTAGTAAAGGAGGGGGGATGCAGGGTGGTGAGACTAGAGGTACAGTTTTCCCCGAGTTAGTGCTGAGTAGATGAACCCTTTCAGTGCTCATGACGGAATGGTTCCGTCATGAGCACAAGTTCCAGTGTGCTCATGACGGAACAATTCCGTCATGAGCACATGCTCAGAAAATCCCTCTGCTGCAGACAGCAGAGGGATTTCCCTTTTTTTTTTTTTGCCTGGGGAGGTGGGGAAGAGCTTCCCCAACCTCCCCAGGCCTCTTTTTGAATTTTGTTGCAATGACGATCGCGCGCACAGTGTTTCAGTGCTCGTGGGGCTATCTCAGCCCGAGCACTGAAAAATATGGGAGAGGTATCGTTGGAAAGGGCAGAATCTCCCCTTTCCACTGGTACCCTTCCCTAGTGGATCCTTGCTTGGGGATCACCCCAGGGGGCGATCCCCAAGCAGGGATCCACCCACTAGACACCAGGGAGGGGGGAGCGGCCCCTTGGGCAAGGGCCTTTGCTCCCCCCATATTTGTTTGGGCACCACAGTCTTTCTGCCCCCCCTGGGGGGCAGATGGGGGTGGTAGCCCCCAATCTGCCACCCGGGGGGGGGCGGAAAGCCCACTAGAAGCCAGGGATTATTTTTTTTTATTGACGTTGGGGTGGGGGCTGCCCAAAAAGGGCATGCCCCCACCCCCCCAGAGAAATGTGAGTCTTTCTGCCCCCCCTGGGGGGCAGATGGGGGCAGTAGCCCCTAATCTGCCCCCCGGGGGGGCAGAAAGCCCACTAGATGCCAGGGATTATTTTTCTTTATTGACGTTGGGGTGGGGGCTGCCCAAAAAGGGCATGGCACTACCCCCCCCAGAGAAATATCAGTCTTTCTGCCCCCCCCAGGGGGCAGATGGGGGCAGTAGCCCCTAATCTGCCCCCCCGGGGGGCAGAAAGCCGACTAGAAACCGGGGATTTTTTTTTTTTATTGACGTTGGGGTGGGGACTGCCCAGAAAGGGCATGGCAATGCCCCCACCCCTCCCCCCAGAGAAATGTCAGTATTTCTGCACCCCGGGGGGGGCAGAAAGCCCATTAGAAACCAGGGATTTCTTTTTTTATTGAAGTTGGGGTGGGGGCTGCCCAAAAAGGGCATGGCAATGCCCCCACCCCCCCTGGGAAATGTCAGTCTTTCTGCCCCCCCAGGGGAAGATGGGGGCTATAGCCCCTGATCTGCCCCCGGGGGGGGCAGAAAGCCCACTAGGCACGTGGATTTTTTTTTTTATAATGTAGGGGTGGGGGCTGCCCAGTTTGGGCATGATAATGCCCCGCCCCAAAAACAATTACCACAGTCTTTCTGCCCCTCCCCAGAGGCATATTGTGGCAATAGCCCCATATCTGCCCCCCGGGGGGGCAGAAAGCCCACTAGGCCTCAGGAATTTTTAAATTTTTATTCAGGGTTGAGGTCAACCCAGAATGGGCATGCCAATGCCCACACCTCCACCAAAAAGTGCCTCCCACACGAGTGAGGCACCATTTTTATCGGGAGACCTGGGGGAACGCTGGGTGGTAGGAAATTTGTGTCAGCCCGGTGATGCCACAACTTTCCCACACAAAAATGTGCGGAAAAAGTGATTTTTTAAGCTAAAATTGAGGTTTGCAGGGGATTCTGGGTAAGAAACGTTGGGGATCCACACAAGCCATACCTCCCTGGAACCCCCCGGGTGTCTAGTTTTCAGAAATGTGTGGGTTTGGTAGGTTTCCCTAGCTGGCCGCCGAGCACGGGGCCAAAAACCCAGGTGACCCCCCCTTGCAAAACCAGGTCGTTTTGTGATAGGCAATATTGATGTCGCCTCAATACGTTTTGGGCCCTTGCCTGTCGCGGGTACTTGGGCCTCCCACACGAGTGAGGCACCATTTTTATCGGGAGACCTGGGGGAACGCTGGGTGGTAGGAAATTTGTGTGTGCCCGGTGATGCCACAACTTTCCCACACAAAAATGTGCGGAAAAAGTGATTTTTTTCAGCTAAAATTGAGGTTTGCAGGGGATTCTGGGTAAGAAAACGTTGGGGGATCCACGCAAGCCATACCTCTCTGGAACCCTCCGGGTGTCTAGTTTTCAGAAATGTGTGGGTGTGGTAGGTTTCCCTAGCTGGCCGCCGAGCACAAGGCCAAATACCCAGGTGACCCCCCTTGCAAAACCAGGTCGTTTTGTGATAGGCAATTTTGATGTCACCTCAATACGTTTTGGGCCCTTGCCTGTCCCGGGTACTTAGGCCTCCCAAACGAGTGAGGCACCATTTTTATCGGGAGACCTGGGGGAACACTGGGTGGTAGGAAATTTGTGTCAGCCCGGTGATGCCACAACTTTCCTACACAAAAATGTGTGGAAAAGTGATTTTTCAGCTAAAATTGAGGTTTGCAGGGGATTCTGGGTAAGAAAACGTTGGGGGATCCACGCAAGTCATACCTCCCTGGAACTCCCCGGGTGTCTAGTTTTCATAAATGTGTGGGTTTGGTAGGTTTCCCTAGCTGGCCGCCAAGCACGGGGCCAAAAACCCAGGTGACCCCCCTTGCAAAACCAGGTTATTTTGTGATAGGCAATTTTGATGTCGCCTCAATGTTTTGGGCCCTTGCCTGTTGTGGGTACTTGGGCCTCCCACATGAGTGAGGCACCATTTTTATCGGGAGACCTGGGGGAAGGCTGGGTGGTAGGAAATTTGTGTCAGCCCGGTGATGCCACAACTTTCCCACACAAAAATGTGTGGAAAAAGTGATTTTTTCAGCTAAATTTGAGGTTTGCAGGGGATTCTGGGTAAGAAAACGTTGGGGAGTCCACGCAAGCCATACCTCCCTGGCATCCCCCAGGTGTCTAGTTTTCAAAAATGTATAGGTTTGCTAGGTTTCTCTAGGTGCTGGTAGAGCTAGGGTTCAAAAACTACAGCTAGGCACTTTGCAAACAAAGGGTCATTTTTCACGGTGAGAATGTGGTGTGTCCACGTTGCGTTTTGGGCCGTTTCCTGTCGCGGGCACTAGCCCTACCCACACAAATGAGGTACCATTTTTCTCAGAAGACTTTGGGGAACACGGGGTGGGTGGAATTTTGTGGATCCACGCAGATTCCAGAACTTTCCACCACAGAAATGTGAGGAAAATTTGTTTTTTTTGACAATTTTTTAGGTTTGCAAGGGATTCTGGGTAACAGAACCTGGTGAGAGCCAGTCAAGTCACCCCATCCTGGATTCCCCTGGGTGTCTAGTTTTCAAAAATGTATAGGTTTGCTAGTTTTCCCTAGGTGCCGGCAGAGCTAGGGTTCAAAAACTACAGCTAGGCACTTTGTAAAAAAAGGGTCATTTTTCACTGTGAAAATGTGGTGCGTCCACCTTGCATTTTGGGCCGTTTCCTGTCGCTGGCACTAGGTCTACCCACACAAGTGAGGTACCATTTTTCTTGGAAGACTTTGGGGAACGCGGGGTGGGTGGAATTTTATGGATCCACGCAGATTCCCGAACTTTCCACCACAGAAATGTGAGGAAAATGTGTTTTTTTGGACAATTTTTTAGGTTTGCAAGGGATTCTGGGTAACAGAACATGGTGAGAGCCAGTCAAGTCACCCCATCCTGGATTCCCCTGGGTGTCTAGTTTTCAAAAATGTATAGGTTTGCTAGGTTTCCCTAGGTTCCGGCAGAGCTAGGGTTAAAAAACTACAGCTAGGCACTTTGCAAAAAAAGGGTCATTTTTCACTGTGAAAATGTGGTGCGTCCACCTTGCATTTTGGGCCGTTTCCTGTCGCGGGCATTAGGTCTACCCACACAAGTGAGGTACCATTTTTCTCTGAAGACTTTGGGGAACGCGGGGTGTGTGGAATTTTATGGATCCACGCAAATTCCAGAACTTTCCGCCACAGAAGTGTGAGGAAAATGTGTTTTTTTGGACAATTTTTTAGGTTTGCAAGGGATTCTGGGTAACAGAACCTGGTGAGAGCCAGTCAAGTCACCCCATCCTGGATTCCCCTGGGTGTCTAGTTTTCAAAAATGTATAGGTTTGCTAGGTTTTCCTAGGTGCCGGCAGAGCTAGGGTTCAAAACCTACAGCTAGGCACTTTGCAAAAAAAGGGTCATTTTTCACTGTGAAAATGTGGAATGTCCACGTTGCGTTTTGGGCCATTTCCTGTCGCGGGCACTAGGCCTACCCACACAAGTGAGGTACCATTTTTCTCGGAAGACTTTGTGGAACGTGGGGTGGGTGGAGTTTTATGGATCCACGCAGATTCCAGAACTTTCCGCCACAAAAATGTGAGGAAAATGTGTTTTTTTGGACAATTTTTTAGGTTTGCAAGGGATTCTGGGTAACAGAACCTGGTGAGAGCCAGTCAAGTCACCCCATCCTGGATTCCCCTGGGTGTCTAGTTTTCAAAAATGTATAGGTTTGCTAGGTTTCCCTAGGTTCCGGCAGAGCTAGGGTTAAAAAACTACAGCTAGGCACTTTGCAAAAAATGGGTCATTTTTCACTGTGAAAATGTGGTGTGTCCACCTTGCGTTTTGGGCTGTTTCCTGTCGCGGGCACTAGGTCTACCCACACAAGTGAGGTACCATTTTTCTCGGAAGACTTTGGGGAACGGGGGGTGTGTGGAATTTTATGGATCCACGCAGATTCCAAAACTTTCCGCCACATAAGTGTGAGGAAAATGTGTTTTTTTGGACAATTTTTTTAGGTTTGCAAGGGATTCTGGGTAACAGAACCTGGTGAGAGCCAGTCAAGTCACCCCATCCTGGATTCCCCTGGGTGTCTAGTTTTCAAAAATGTATAGGTTTGCTAGTCTTCCCTAGGTGCCGGCAGAGCTAGGGTTCAAAAACAACAGCTAGGCACTTTGCAAAAAAAGGGTCATTTTTCACTGTGAAAATGTGGAATGTCCACATTGCGTTTTGGGCCGTTTCCTGTCGCGGGCACTAGGCCTACCCACACAAGTGAGGTACCATTTTTCTCGTAAGACTTTGGGGAACGCCGGGTGGGTGGAATTTTGTGGATCCACACAGATTCCAGAACTTTCCACCACAGAAACGTGAGGAAAGTGTGTTTTTTTTGACAATTTTTTAGGTTTGCAAGGGATTCTGGGTAACAGAACCTGGTGAGAGCCAGTCAAGTCACCCCATCCTGGATTTCCCTGGGTGTCTAGTTTTCAAAAATGTATAGGTTTGCTAGGTTTCCCTAGGTGCCGGCAGAGCTAGGGTGCAAAAACTACAGCTAGGCACTTTGCAAAAAAAGGGTCATTTTTCATTGTGAAAATGTGGTTTGTCCACGTAGCGTTTTGAGCCGTTTCCTTTCGTGGGAACAAGGCCTACCCACACAAGTGAGGTGCCATTTTTATCGGGAGACTTAGGGTAACACAGGATTGTAGAGCAACTGTTATTACCTATTGACTTTCGATGCATTTCTTCCTTCCAAATGAAAGACAATGTGTAAAAAAGAAGTCATTTTGAAAAATGACCTATAATTCTCATGCTAGTATGGGTACTCCCAATTTCGGAAATGTGCAAATATCTACTGTTTCTAAACTCTATATTTTGTTCCCATTTCAGAAATACATAGGTGTCTTTCATACCGATTTTTCCATGTATACATTTTCCCAAATGAATTGCTATATACCCGGTACATAATAAAAAAACATTGCAAGACGCTGCTCAGTTATTGGCTCTGGGTTCGTCGGGTTCTTGGTGAACCTACAAGTCCTATATGTCCCCACAACCAGAAAGGTCTAGTGGATGTAATGGTATATTGCTTTCAAACAACTGTCATAATTAGAAGAAGTTACAGGTGAAAACGTTGACACAAATGGCTGTTTTTTTCAACTAATTTTCAATTTTTCCTATATTTAACTGTTAGTTTCTATGAAGAAACCTTGAAGGATCTACACAAATGACCCCTTGCTGAATTCAGAATTTTGTCTACTTTTCTAAAATGTATAGCTTTTCAGGATCCATTATTGATTTCATACCCATTTCTACCATTAACTGGAAAGAGGTTGAAAACACAAAAAATAGCAAAAATAGGCTATGTCCCAGAAAAATGCCAAAACTGTGTAAAAAGTTGTTTTTCTGACAAAGTCTGCTTGTCCCTGAAATCTAGGAAAATGGTGATTTCAGCACCACAACCCCTTTTTTGATACCATTTGCAGGGAAAAAACCAGACGCTTTCATCTGTAGCCCTTTTTTCCCATTTTTCCCAAAAAAAACAAAAGTTTGCTGTATTTTGGCTAATTTCTGGGTCCCCTCCAGGGAAATCCACAAGCCCTGGGTACCTTTAGAATCCCCATGATGTTGGAAAAAAAGGACGCAAATTTGGCGTGGATACCTTATGTGGTCAAAAAGTTACAGGGGCCTAAGCGCGAACTACCCCAAATAGCCAAAAAAAGGCTTAGCACAGGGGGGGAAAAGAACTAGCAGCAAAGGGGTTAATGAGGGGGGTGCAGAGAACAATAAGTCCAAGACTCAGGCACGTTACGAAGGAACAGGAGGCAGCGGCCAAATGGAGGGCAGGGACAAAAAGATAGCGGGCGGTGGCCGAGTCCTCTGTGAGAGAGGAATTTGTTGAGTAGGAATTTCTTTACAGCTTTCCTGAAGAAGGATGTGGAAAAGTTACATCTGATATCGGGGGGAGAGAGTTCCAGATATTAGGGGTCATTCTAGAGAAGGTACAGTAGTAGGTTTTCTTTTTCTTGAATTTTTGACGCTCGAGCAGTAGGGAGCTACAAAAGGATCAGTTTTTGGGACAGGTAGGAAGGGGTGTTGTGGTGAAACGCTTTATGAGTCATGCAAGCAATTTTGAAATCCATCCTGTCCTCAAGTTGTAGCCAATTCATAGCTAGTAGTTCAGGAGTGATGTGATCACTTTTTAACCCGTGATGAGCCTGGCTGCTGCATTAAGAGTGCCCTTAAGAGGGGCAAGTGATGTTTTTGGGAATCACTCAAGCGTGGTGCTACCACAGTCCAGTTTAGAAAGAACAAGTGCCTGAGTCGCAGGTCTGAGGTCAGCCGCTGGGAGGAAAGGTTTTAGTTTCCTAAGGATATGCAACTTATGGTTGGCTCCTCTAGTGATGGCGCTGGTGTGTTTTTGCATGGAAAGGTCTTTGTCTAGGGTGATGCCAAGGGATTTGGTGGAGTCGATGATGTGGGGGGTGCAATTCAGGGCAGAGAGATGGGGAAGCCAATCTTTGATGTTAGAGGTGGAGGCAGGTGGAGCGATAAGCAAGAATTCAGGGGCCTATTAGCAATAACCGGCGATAATTATCGCTAAGCGCACTTAGCGCTAGGATAATTATCGCCGGCTATCGCCGGTTTCTATCGCGGAGATAGCGTGCTATCAGCAACGCTTATCTCCAATGCGATAGAAACCCCTGCTGTCACTGGAAAACAGTGCGATTATCGCTGGAAATCCAGCGATAATTGCACTGTGACCGGCGATAGCTTGCTGATAGGGCAAGGGATTTAGCCATGTAATCCACCTCCCATTGATTACATGGCTAAGTCAGGTTTGGACCAGGTGTAAAAAACAAGCGCTAATAGTGTTTAGCGCTGGTTTCTTTATCGCCTTGCTGGCCTCCCTAATAGGCGATAGCGATGTTAGCGACTATTTCCAGTCGCTGCCAGGTTGGGAATGCCTACTTTGCATGTCATTAGCGATAAATATCGCTGGCATGCAAAGTGGCACCCAACCCGGTCGCTATCGCCTGAAAGCTGTTGCTAACAGCTGTTAGCGACAGCTTGCTAATAGGGCGGGAAAAAAATCGCCGCTTTGGCGGCAAAAAGTGCCGCTAAAGCGGCGATAAGGCCCGTAGTAATATGCCCCTCAGTTTTAAGGGCATTAAGTTGAGGTGATTGTGAATCAGCCATTGCAGTGTTAATGTTAGGGTGTTATTGAGGGCGTGGATGTCCTCAGTGGAGGTTATTTTCATGTAGAGTTGAGTGTCATCAGCATACATATGGTAGGAGATGTGGGAGCATTTCAGGACATCGGTTAGGGGCTCCGTGTAGAGATAGAAGAAAGTCGGGGAGAGGATAGAGCCTTGGGGGATGCCCAGCGATAGCTAGGCCTGCTCAGAGACAATGTGATTAATAAGGAAACGCTGCAACCTGCTGTGTAGAAAGGAGGATAACCATTTTAGTACAGTGCCAGAGAGGCACATCCCCTGTTCTAGGATGTCTAGCAGGGTTGCATGGTTGATGGTGTCAAAGGCTGCTGACAGATCCAATAGGATCAGGAGGCAAGATACTTTCCGGTCAATCGATCGTAGGGCATCATCGGCAATATGGACCATGTACTACAGCAGAAACTTTAAAACCTTTCCCACATTCTATATATGCTGTACAGTGCAGCACACATGCAATATAAATGCTGCAAGAAATAAAACCGTTACCTTTTGTTAGCAGTTGCCTCAAGGAGGTATTCATTTTTTGTGGATAGCTCTGTCTACCATTGTTAGTTGGTAGGGTTTTGCTTCAAAAAAGGTAGATGGTAGTCTGGGAGAGCTCATTAATCACCCTTGGGGTGCAATGTGACGCAATGTAGTACACAACACTATTTGTGTTACTTTTAGGACTATTTTTGTGCTAAAACAAGTTTTGTGCTAAAAAGTAAAGACTTCATCAACACTTTGCATCACGTTTTGTTATGTTATGTTATGTTATATAGGTTTGTAAAGCGCACTGTTACCCAAGAGTGTCCTTGGTGACTTTGCACCGGCACAAAGTGTTGATAAATATGTTCTGAAATGTCTTGGAATACCAAGTTGGGAGCACACACAAAAATATTATCCAGCGAATGGACCATATCAAAATAACATTTTTAGATGGTGCCACAAATAGAATATTAAATGACATGCCATGAAGGACGATGGGGCAAGTTTTAGCCTTGATGACATTTTCAATCCTAGAAATATTGCTATAAAACAAGCTCTTGAAACAGAGAACACATATAAATAATCAGGTGCAGTTCTTAAGATTTGTGGCAACAGCTTGGTAAACAGTCTATAAATGGCATGTTGAGTTCAGACAAGGACAGCAACTTTTTAATACTCCCTGTTAGTATTAACACACACTATAAGTAAATATATCATGTGCCACTCCACTTTGTTCTATGCAACTCTAACCATCAAAGCTGAAAGTGGAGGGTTGCTAGTGGAATGTCACACATCGTAGATGTAAGGCACAAATAGCAGCAACATGGCTTTTACATTTCTTACTATACATACAGTGTGCATTTATTCCAGTACTAGGCCATAAATATGTCTTCTTTAGAGATGCATTTTAAAATAATGTAAATGCAATCTCAAAAGAATTGCTCATATAGTGTCACATTTTGATTCAGTGCAATGTATTTCAGAATGTATCACAAAGTACTGACTTTTTATTTATTAATAATCGGAGGTGTGTATTCTCCCAAGTAAATAACGAAATGATGGTTATTTACATGATCACATAAGTAAGGTGTCAATGTGGTATATCATTTAACTCTATTACTATTAACCCAGAGGGTAGTTTGCGTAGTAGCACTACACGTAGCTACGCGAAGTACATTTTGAACTACACGTAGCTGTGTGCTTGACTGCACTGTACAATAATTGCCAAAGGCATCTTACACAGTGCAAGATAAGATAAAATAAATATTTCAGTCTTTATATGCTAAAAATGCATATAGTTATTTCACAAAACTGAAAACGATAAATTAACAAGCAGTGAGAGAGGTGATGATTTTGGGATCCTCCCTAACCTAGGAGAGAACCAAGCAGATGCCTTGAAAACAAAAAGCACATCGTTTGAACGATTCGGTGGTGGTCCCATCCTCTTAGGACCACCCCAAGCCACAGTTATTGGCAAAAATACAATCCCAACCAAAGGTCCTGCAAAGCCTTATGGGACGAGATTAGCAGTGGGCAGTGAATATTATAGTATCCAATATCAAAATAATTCTACAAAGAGCTGCAGTTCCACTAGTCGTTACTAGATGTCCCTCACGAGTCAAATGCAAAAGCTTCATGAAAGGGTTTCAATGCTTTTGCATTTGACTCGTGAGGGACATCTAGTAACGATTAGTGGAACTGCAGCTTGATGTATTAATAATTTCAATGCTTTTGCATTTGACTCGTGAGGGACATCTAGTAACGACTAGTTGAACTGCAGCTCTTTGTAGAATTATTTTGATATTGGACACTATAATATTCACTGCCCACTGCTAATCTCGTCCCATAATGCTTTGCAGGGCCTTTGGTTGGGATTGTATTTTTGCCCATAACTGTGCTTGGGGTGGTCCTAGGAGGAAGGGACCACCACTGAATCGTTCACATGATATGCTTTTTGTGTTCAAGGTATCTGCTTGGTCCTCCCCCTAGGTTAGGGGGGACCTCAAAATCATCACCTCTCTCATTGCTTGATATTTTATTGTCAAAGTTCACTTTTGTGAATTGGTTATATGCTTTTTAGCATAGAAAATTGCTTTATCAAAGCATTTGTAGGTATTTATTATACTGCTGCTACGCTACGTCAATTAACAAAGTTTTTCACTCTGCTACGTGCAATTTGCGTAGTGCGTAGCAGCACAAACTTTGCATGCTCCGTGAGCGTAGTGAAGTATTATGCCCAGGGTTAATTACTATACTGTCGACGTGCTATGAACAATTGAGTTGCCTTTTTCAACGCTACACTAATGCAGCAATGTATCAAATGTGTGAGGGTGTTCACAGGCTGGCAGCACTTTCCCAATCATCCTCAATGCATGCTGGTATGTGCAATCAGAGATAATCTTTACTCACAGTACAGAAGGGGTTGTATGCGTGCTATGCAGTCCATTGCTTTGTGGCCCTTAACACCAGGTGTGACCCGTGTAGGTGAGAGCGGTGGGGTTGGGTTGGGTTGGGTTGGGTTGGGGGGGGGAGGCGCATTGTTCAGACGACCAGGAGGGAAAATTAAATAAATAATTAATTTTCCCTTGTTGTTGTCTGTCGAAATCCCCCTACACCTGGCCCCACCGCTCTTACCTGCACGGGCCGCTGCTGCTTAACACAAGTTTCATATTTCGGTCTTCAACAGACGGGTAAGTTCCTGGTGAGGTGGATTGCCGTGCAGCTGTAACATTTATGGCTAAGCATCACCACAGAGCTAATGTGCATCCCTGGCTCCAGAAACCAAAAGAAGACCAAAGCCTAATTAGCAGGCTCATGCATCAATTGATTTAGTTTATTTATTTATAGAATTCAAGCGCTCAGACTTGCCTCGAGGGGTTCCAGGCATTACAATTCTGAGATAAAGTCCCTCTGCATAGACACCATTGACAGCATCATGCTGGTCGATGCAGTCAAAGATAGCCTTTATTCACACCGCAATCTGCAAGTGGTTGCTTGCATGGTCAATGGCAGCCTGGTGTTCGGTAACCCTTGGTAGATGACCTTCATTGTCTTCATAACACTAAGGGGCATATTAGCAAGACCGGCGATAAAATTATCGCCGTTTTAGCGGCAGGAAACTTCTGCTAAAACGGGCGATAATGGGCTTAGCTAATATGCGTTATAGAATTCAATAGAAGCCCAGGTTAGATGTGCAGGACATCTAACCTGGGCTTCTATTGGAATTCTATAACGCATATTAGCAAGCCCATTATCGCTGTTTTAGCGGCAGTTTCCTGCCGCTTGATAATATGCCCCAGAGTTTCTGTTTCTGTGAATAGTTGTGAAAATCAGAAAACCGTTCATTTTGTCAATTTTTACTACACTCTCTACAGATGAGTCACAGTGAATTACAGGGATTTCTTTCATCAAGGGGTTCTGAGTGACTTCAACTAGACAAAAAGAGCGAAGCTCAAGCTGTCTATGATGTCACTCAGAACCCCAAGGAGAAAAACATCCCTGCAATTCATTTTTACCCATCTACAATTTTCTGTTATGTATGGCCCCCAAAATCATCTGCCCCTGTTTTCAACTGTTATGCAGTGGCAGAGGAGTAATGTGGGAGCCAAACATAATGCGGCCTTTGTATCTCTGCCCCAAAGGTTAAAAAAAAAACATACCTGCCACCCTTGACCAACCCCCATTACCTTCCCTATCATCCTTCCACCTCCTACAGCTGTGCTTTCTGTCAAAGCAGACAAGCAGAGCTGTGCTGACAAACTCTCAGAGAACCCTGTCAACTTGGGTGGTAAGGTCTTTATGATGCAGCAACAGTGGGTAACGAGTTTTGTTATTAACTGTTGCTACGTCACAGCAGTGGATTATGAGATACAGAAACTGAAATAAAGGTAAGAGGAGGGTAATTTGGGTATACCCCGTATATATATACCTGTATGTTTACACTTTTTCAAGTGTGAGGGTTGTTTTTTTTAAAAGAAATAATAGTCCTTTGGTGACGGATAAGAGTAATTATTTGATCCATATACTGTGGTGTCTTGTCATTTGAGGTTGAATGTTTTTGATGATTATTTATATTATATTGTTTGTAGTTTTCACATATTCACGTGGTTAGATATAATGACAGAACCACATATGGTTAGTTACACCGAGGAAGATATCAATGAATTGAAACAAATTCCATCACTATTGGGAGGAGAGTTGTTGGGACCAAGTAGTCCCAGTTCAGACAAGGGAGAGAGACTCATACAACTAAGAAAGAAAAACACTAGAACCCAATTGCATGCTCAGGTGCTATTGGAACACTTGAAGTCAAATACTATCCCTGCAGGATTGCAGGTGAAGAATATCCCTGTAATTTTTGTGAATGATAAGCCATATTTACTGGATTTTAGTGGAGTAGGTACAAAGTGCTCCCGTGACTGGATTGTACTATCTATCCAGACGGCCCTACGAATCAGTGAGGAGGAACTTAAGGAAATCAAGAAATTGGAGGAGGAAATCGGGGGTGACACCGCCATAGTGGATGCGAAATACCTATTAGAAACTATAGAGAAAACATTGGTAGATTTTAAGATTCATACAGTGAACTTAAAAACCTCCAAAGTGACAAGGGACATTAAAAATTTTAAATTGGATTTGGTGTACCCGTACTTAAAAGAAGATTTCTTCAAAAATAACAACCCCAGCAGTCTTAATTTACAATATAGAGGTAGATCACGGACAAAATTTTTGACCTTTTCAGATTCCTCTTCAGATTCGGACCAGGGAGCTGGTCCGTATTACCAGCCATATCCAACATACCAACCGTATTATCAATATCCAAGAGCCCTCCCTTTTTTAGACAGAGGCGGAAACAGGGGCCGGGGATTCAGAGGGGGATGGAGAGCACCAGTACAACAGCAAAACCAAGAGCAGGGATACTTCAGGACAAGGCAGAGAGTATACAGGCGATAGAACACATGAATCAAATTGAACAAACTAATACTGACTTGATGCCAATTTATAATCTAACTGAACATTCCCTTACCAATGCTGAAATAAAAGTACTACAAAAGGGATTGTCATTTGTCCCAAGTAGGGTACAAGACCCAGTAGATACCAAAACAGAGGTCCTGCAATTTTTACGTAAAATCAGACTCAAGGTCTTTTTCTCAGAATTTAATGAAGTCCCAGAAAGAAATACTAGTGGCCTCAAGAAAAAATCTTCCTTTTGTCCAGAATGAACGGCTATGCCGGATGAGGTAATATTCTTTGAAGACCAGATATTACGTGAAATAGATACACTGAATACCAAGCGGATCTCTTATAAATCCAATTTTTCTAAAAGTGAACAGGAGGCATTAAAAACTAGCCGAAAATCCCCTTACGGTAATTAAACCAGCCGATAAGGGAGGAGGGATTGTGCTATGGGACAGTAATAAATACGATGAAGAAATCATGCGCCAATTGGGTAATCGAGAACATTATCGCCCCATTACAGACAACCCTTCAGCACGATTGAAAGCACAAATACTGCATTTGACTACGGAGGCTCTAGAGTCTGGATATTTATGTAAGAAGGAACATGAATATTTAAACTTCACTACCCAAAAACACCCAATATATATGTACTCCCAAAGGTACACAAAGATGCTACTCTACCGCCGGGCAGGCCGATTATTTCGGCTTGCGGCTCAATGTTGGAACTTTTGGCGAAGTACATCGATGTGTTTTTAAAACCATTTGTGGCCCAAACCAAAGCATTTGTGAGAGATACCATGGATCTTATCTCCAAGATAGAACATTCGATGTTCGATAGAGACCGACAGCTGTTGGTCTCATTCGACATCGAAAGTTTATATACAAACATTCCGCAAGATGAAGCACTGGTGGTCATGACCATGGTGCTTGACACAAGACCTAGACCTCACCAGGTACCAACAGAATTTCTTACATCATTGGCTCGTATTTGTTTGAAAAACAATTTTTTTGCCTTTAAAAACGATTTGTTTTTACAAATCAAGGGTGTGGCGATGGGGTGTTGTTTCGCCCCTGAATTAGCCAACCTGGTAATGGATTATTTTGAAATGCAATACATTTTTGGTGAAACTACTCCATTTAAAGCACACATCATTGAATGGGTGCGCTTTATCGACTATGTCTTCATGATATGGAATGGGACTCAGGAAATACTGGAGCAGTTCCATATGTGGCTTAATTCCCGCACCAGTGACCTCAGGTTTACAAAAACATCGAGTAATATTCGAATAAACTTTCTAGATGTTTGGGTCATCGATAAAGATGGTAAGCTGGAGGTGGACTTATACACTAAGTCAACTGATCGTAATACCCTTTTAGAATATACCTCGGGACACCCAAGAAATCTTAAGGACGATCTACCATACGGGCAGTTTTTGAGAGTCCGTCGAAACTGCACCGATAAGAATGATTATTTCAGGAATGCCGAAATCTTACAAGAAAAATTAACAGCTAGAGGCTATCCCAAAAAACTGGTCCGGGGGGCATTGAAAAAGACCTGGTTTACTCCACGCGAATGTCTCCTCACTCCCAAGGCCAAACAAGACTCAGAGCAGTTGACCTGTGTACTCACATTTAATCCGAAGGCAAATAAGGTGAAACAAATCATTTTACGGAACTTGTGGTTGATAGAACATCTAAATATCCCGAGGCCTTTATTTGCATTCCGACGAGGAAAGAATTTAGGGCAACACCTAGTGAGAGCTCCATGTCCACAACCAACGAGAAAGGATCTAAGGGGCCTATTAGGTCTACCAGCAGTGACAGGACATTATAGATGTAATAATTGCTCTGCATGCCCGCATACAAGTGACTCGAAATCCATCGAGATTAATAACAAACAGCATACACAATTGAGTTTTTCAAACTGCAATACAAAAAATGTAGTTTACTCTGTGATATGCCCTTGTGGTAAAGCGTATATTGGGCAGACCACCCAAGCTGTTAAAATGAGAATATTGCAACATAAATCCCGTATACGTTGTAAAACACAAGGAGCACCATTGGTGCAACATTTTGTGCAGCAAGGCCATGACGAGAATGATTTGAGGTGGACAGTACTAATAGTAGTTAAAGCACAGAATAAAACTACTTTACAAATGAATCTCAATCGGTTAGAGGCCCGCATGATAGAGAAGTATCACACATCGATTGAAGGGCTGAATGATCGGGATGAAATCTGGGCTTTACTATGACTGGAAATGTATGCTAATGGATTTACTTGATGATACGCTAGGATAAAACTGACATGAATTATAGATCCCAGAGGATGTGATCTTTTTACGTTGGTTCTGCATTGTATATGACCACACTGTATATAATTTAGCACAAGTCCTTTTGTATATATGTATATAAATTGTTGTCATAGATTGTGAACCTTGCTTGTGTGAGGCATGCTGGCTAATATGATCGTTTTAAGTGGCATCTGCCATGATCACCTTTGATTCCTACCAAGAATATGGAACCACAGTAAGTGCATGCTGCACACTGTGTGACATCTGGAGTAATGTACAGTAATTAATCTCCTTAACAGTACTGTTTAGTTGTCTCCCCCCCTCCCCCCCTCCCACCCCCTTCACCTGGATTCACGATAACATATAAGTATATGTGTAATTTGCATTAGACATACCTTATAGTACTCTCCCTTTGACAAATGTGATTGGCACAGTTAGCTTTGTTTGACTGGCGATCGCAAGACGCTGTGCAAAGTACGCGTTCCAGTAGTGGAGGTATTAGCTAGTCCACTTTTGCTGTTTGACTTCCTGATGTGACGTCAATTTTGGCCATGATCGCCTGAGATTCCAACTTAGGATATGGAACTGCATTGAGCACACTGTGTGACATCTGGATTAATGTATAGTAACAGACTAGACAGTATAGAAATTTGCATTAGACATACTTTATAACACTCGTCTTTTGACAAATGAGATTGGCGCAGTCTTGTTTTACTGGCGATCACAGGACGCTGTACAAAGTATGCGTTCTAGTAGCGGAGGCATTAGCTAGTCCGCTTTTGCTGTTTGACTTCCTGAAGTGACGTCAACACTCTTGATTTAACAAGCAGAGCAGCCGGCGTGACTCTCTCACATGCTGACGGTTGCGGCGGTGTAAAGGAAAGAGTATTCATAGCGGAATACGAAGGACTCATTTAAGTGAGTACTGCGGTGATATGATAGTGTGTGGGGGTGATTGTTTATAGGTAGCCCTTTATCTAATCAGTGTTTACCTTTAGGGAAACAGTGAGTGACTTTGGCGCAAATAGAAGTTTCTGGCACACACGACGGAAAGTCCGCCTGCGTGGAGGAGAGGTGAGTGATAGTTGAGCTACATGAAAGGCACGTCTGGTGAGTTCAACCTTGACAGACTGAGGCTTTTTTATAAATGCTTCTGAATTTTTGGCTCTTTTAGGTGGCCCGACTTCGGGTGTTGGACACTCGTAGAGGCGTAACTGACGTTATCTGTCTTTATAAACGACCGGCGCATACATTTATGTAAGTCATTGAGGAGACTCTTTTAGTTTGCCCTGTGATTTAGGCATGTCTCGATTACGAAGAGCTCTGGGACACTATATTTACAAGTATATATCACGTGCACTCCCTTGTAGATTCCATTTTTTGTAGTCACATGGTGCTAGTGTTTGGTCTCCATTTTAACCAGCAGTTTTTGCTCACCGATATGAGGCTTGATTACTCCTTGCACCTTCCGCACTTTTCCGGTGACACTGTGGTAACTATAAATACACAGGCCACTGCGGTATAGCCAGCATGCTGTATACACATAATAGGTCAGAAATGGTGGGTAATAAATACATGTATATTTATTTTTATTTAGTTTTTGTACCATTGCCCTTGTCCTGATGAGGCCAAGAAGAACATCTAAGGCTGAAACGCGTCCGCGTCGACATCTATTAAGGAGGAGTCTGTAGGATATTCACAAAGAGTGGTGTAATAATTTTTTGTTGACACAACAAGAGCGATAGAAGATAAACCCCCCCTTTTGCCTTATGTGTTAACCTAGACTACCTCTTAGTGTATCACCCAGACCAAAGGGTGGACACAAGTATTAATTTTGATGGGTATTGGCAACGTTAGTTGTTTGTATAATTTTTGTATATATCTTTTTTACATGTTATTTTGATTGTAATCATATGTTGTTGATTGACTAGGTGCCATTGTATATGTGTGTCTCCATAATGAAATTACATGTGTTTGACGGATAAAAAAACTGCGAAAGGGTAATTGAATGTGCTCTACTCAGAAATAAAAAAATTTATATTCATTCCTCCATACCAATCTTTGTTTGCATAGATATTGTCATATACCCAGGTAAGAGGAGGGTAATTTGGGTATACCCCGTATATATATACCTGTTGCTACGTCACAGCAGTGGATTATGAGATACAGAAACTGAAATAAAGGATAGAGGTTTTCTATGAGAGCCATACATCACAATATTTTAAAGTCAACGATATTTTAAACTTTAATATTATTGTAAAAAACAAACAAAATATACAGAGCATCAAAAAAAAATCTGTGAAATTTTCATAGACACAATATTTTGGCTAAGGGTGTGAAAAACTTCCGTAATTTGCATTCCCGGGTTTTCTTATCTTCTGCAACTCTACGTTAACCTCCTCTTAAACCTTTTTATCCTAATCCTTTTGTTTATTCTCATATAACCCTACCTCATGAAGATTTCAAACCCAGTGATGCATCAATAATGTTTTGTTCCCAATGATAAAAACAAGGAGACATATTATTGTGCATGATTAAATGTTCATTTTACCTATTTACCATGAGCCTAAAATTGGGTTTGTCCTACCCCTGGTTAATCTTTACTTTTTCTCTCAAACCCGTGTAGATAGCTGGTAGGTCCACAGGGCTGAGAAAATGCACAGGAATAGCACTGAACGTCTTTGTGCTCTTTGAGGAATCTGTCAATATTTAGAATTTTCAAGACCTGCCAGATATTCTTGCAAGGTAATTTAAATGTACCCTTTCAATCTGTTTCTGCGAAGTTAATGACTACTGTAATATTCAGTTACATAGCTAGAAATCCTTATTATACTTCAATTTAGAGTATGAAGAATGGCACACGATTATGGCAATATTGAGTGAAATATTAGCAAATGCAATCTTTAGAAATGTACATCTTAACAGAATCTGTCTTCAGTCCAGTACAGTGCCAAAAAGCAAATAATTATCCCTTTTCTAACATCTAAATTATAAGGTTTTCTTGGCACTGTTACACACTCAAATATGTAAAGTATTTTTTCATTTGAACAGAAGATGTGCATAAAGTCATGAGGAAGTAGGGTATGCATTTACTTGCAGACATTCTGAGACTGATCATGCTGTGCACTTCAAGAATTATAAAAACGGTGTGTGAATTGTACAATATAATTTACCTGATATCCAACCATATACAGGCCCCTAATCTCATACACCAGATTCATAATGATTAAACGTCCCTCCTTATGAAAAGACATACATGGAAAATGGGAATATGTAAGTAAATTGCAGTGATCACAATGGTAAAATTACATAAAAGACCTCAGCACCTTCAGAACTCGAAACCAGCCTTCTGTTTCTTTAGTGCTCCTCACATCTGGTATTACCCCCAGGTCCCTTATGTCCTCGTCCCATTCATTAACAAAGTGGAGATAATCATCTCCCGACAGAAAAAAAGAAAGAGGAATGCTGGGACCCTAACCCTAGCCCCTCCCACTGGGAGTACATAAGCAGTACTTACCCAGCATTCCGCCTGTTCTTTTTTTCTGTCTGTCGACAGAATTGGGTTGTGGATGCTGGTGCTGCTCCTGCTGGGCTTGAGTGGCTTTCTTCCTTGGATATTCCCGGCCGGCTGCCTGGCTGTGCGGTTGGGGTCTCTGGTGCTCTGCCTCCCGGCCTGCCGGGCTTGCTGGGAGGCTTGGTTTTCCCGGACCGGCTCTTGCATGCCAGCTGGCCCATTGCGGCTGGTGCGCCGGCCTCCCGGGTTCTTCCGGGTTGCTGGGCTCGTCTTCCTGGGGCCTGGCCGGGTGGACGACGAGCTGTGTTGCCTGGTTCCCCTGCTGTTTCCCCTGCCCTGGCGGGGGTGTGTTTGGACGCCATGGGCTGGCTGCGGCTGGAGGGGGGCGGCTTGTTCCTGTCTACGCCCCCCTCCCCGGGTGAGTTCTGCATTGCGGTTTCTTGTTTTTCTCTTTCTGTGACACATTAACTGTGGATAGTCCTTGCGCCTCCTTCTGCCTGCTGAGGTCGCGGACAGCTGCTTCCCCTGTTGTTTCCCAGCCGGGGAGTAACACAGCGGCCTGTGGTGGCAGCATGGGACCCGTGCAGTGAAGGAAGCAGCCAGCTATCCGGGGAACAGAGGCACCTAACGAGAGGAGCCGAGCCCCTGCGGCTGGAGGAGAATGGATCGGCGCTGCCTTCCGCCCCGTCCCCGGGGCTCGACTCCAGACGGGGCTCGGCAGCGGAGGCCCCCAGCCCACTGCTGCTGGTCTTTGACCGCGAGGTGATGCCCGTGGCGGGCGGCTTGGGGCACTACATGAGGCGCTTGGTGCTTGCTGTATGCAGCGGCTTAGGTCACTGACCCTGCTGCCTCGGGCCCGCAGTCGCAGTCTGGCTGGGTTGGAGTCCGGCAGTCTGTCCATGGCCTGGGGGCGGTACGCACAGCGGGTGTCTTCTATCCCTGGGTGGAGTCGGTGTGTGTTACTCCTTTGCTGATACGGGTGCTGCTCCCGTGTCCTCGCTGGGCCTGGCAGGTTTTTTTTTGTGGGCTTGCTCCGGCTGCCTGCTGCTCTCCCTTCTGGGGGCTGTCTGTCACCTGGTGGTTGCGATGGAAGTCTGTTGCTCCTGTGGTTCCTGGGGTCCCGTTTTGGGCATTGGCGCTTTCTTTCTGGCAGCCTGTTGCTTCTTGTTGTGGGGGGGATGTGGTGTGCTGGCCGGCTTCGGTACTGGGGTTGCAGGTTCGTATTCGACATCGGCTCCACTTCCTGTGTTCCTGGCATCTCGCTTGATCTTCCAGTGCCTGCCGTGGTTGGCTGTGTCCTTCCCTGGTGCTCCTGCTTGGCCGCTATTGCTTCTTGGGTGCCTGTGGTGTGCGCCGGTTGCCGCTGGCTCACGTTTCGGCTCTGTGAGTTCATGCATTGCATGTTTGTGTGCTGTGGGTTTTGGGCGGTTGTTTCCCCAGCTGCCCTCTCTGGACCCCATCCGTGTGACGTTGGGCCTGGTTCCTGCCGTGCTTTGGCTCGGCTCGGGGTCTTTCGTGCCCTGACGGAGTTGCTCCGTGCAGTGGCTTCTGCCTGCTGCACATGGTCTATCCTTCTGTCCTGGTCTTTTGCAGTGTTCCTTTGCCAGGCTGGCACTCTGGCTCCTCGGGCCGGGTCCCTAGCGGCCTGGGGGGTGGGTCCTTGTTCCTGTTTCTGGCCCCCCTCCGGGGTGTTTCTGCGTGGTGGGGGCTGTTTCCTCTGTGTGCTGTTGCTGGCTGCCTGCTTTCACTCTGGTTGCCTTGTGCTCCTCCTGTGGTTCCCGTGTTTGGGCTCATTCGTCTTTCCCTCTTGCGGGGTTCGTCTCTTCGTGGGGGGGCCTTGTTCTGTATCTGCTGGCCCTCCTCCTCCGGGTACGGGCAGTGTGGCGGTTTTGGCCTCCTGGGTCGGCAGCAGGTGGTGGCGTCTGGCCTCTTCTGTCTTGTCTTTGGTGCTGGCACTGCAGGTTCCTGGCTTGTCCTCCTGTGTGTCCTGGTTCCTCGTCTGGTTGCTTTCCTTGCCGCTCCTGTGCCATGTTTCCTCTTGGGGTGGTCCTTTGGTCCTCCCTTCCTTGCTTCCGTCTTCCTCTTGGGGTGTGTCTGCACTCTGAGTGTTCTGTCCCGGTGGTCCCCTGGCTGGGTTCCTGCCTGGGTTTGCAGGGGCTGTTGTCTCTGGCCCCTCTGTGTCTGGTTTTGGGCTGCTTCTTTGCCGCCTTGTCCTCCCCCGGTTTTGCCTGGTTGCTGTGTGTGGTGCTGGTTTGGGTCTGGTGCTTCACTATTTTGCGGCCGGCAGATGTACCGCCCTGGCGGCCCTGGTCTCGTCTGCTCTCGGCCGATCAGCAGTGTGCGGTCTGCTTGGTGCCTGGGTGGGTCGCCGCCTGGGACTCCCGGGTGCTGTTGGCTGTTTGTTGTGTCCGTCTGGGGTTGCCTGGGCTGTGGTGTTTGTTCCTCCTGTGGGGGAGGGGGCTTTTGGGGGCCTTTTTATTCATCGGGCCCTCCCTGCCTCCGGCTGGGTTTTGCCTGCTGGTCCCTGGTCTGTTCTGGTCTCGTCCCTTTTTTTGGTGGGTCGGACTGGTTTGTGGCCTGCTTGTGCAGGCCTGGGTGATCGGGTGCTCTCGGCTTCTGCTGCCGGCTGTTCTCCTCTGCTGGGTTTGGGCTTTTGGCCCAGTCCTGTGGTCTCTGGCTATGTGGTCCCCGCCTGTGGGTGGCTGTTCCCTCAGCGATCGTTTTCTGGCTCTTGCTGGGGTGGCTGGTTTTGCCCCTTGTGGCCTGGGCCTCCCCTTTCTGGCTGCGCTGGTCTTCTGCCTGGGCAGCTGTTCCTGGCGTGCTTTTTCTGGGGCCCGCTCTCATTGGCGGTGTCTGTCCCTTTGTGCCCCCCTCCCTCTGTTTGGGTGGGGTGGTCACTGGGTGTCTGTCTTGCCCCTTGGGTTGCCTGCCTGCCTGGCTGCTGGTTTCCCGGGGCTGGTTGCTGTGGTTTGGGGGTGTGGTTGGGGGCTTTGTGCCTCAGGCTCCTCTGGCCCTCCCTGGCCTTTGCTTTCGCCTGTGCCCTGCTGGGGCGTTCCCTGTTTGGGGCCGTCCCCGGTTGTGGGTTGGGCCGCTGGGTCCTTCTAGTCGGGCAGGTTGCTTGGCTTCGGCCCTGGCTTCCCGTCTGCTTGACGCTCTGTTGTCTGGGTTCTGCCCTGGGGGTTTTGTTTTTCCCCCTGCTCCTGCCCTCCCTTGGTGGTTGCTGGCTGTGGTGTTTGTGGGCCTGGGCGGTCAGCTTGGCTTCCGTCCTGGCTTCTGTTACCTCTCTGGTTTGGCTGCTTTTGGGGGTTCGTTTCCCTCCCCTTGGGGGTTGGGGGTTTTGGGACGTTGGCTCTGTCCCGCCCCTTCCGGGCCTGTGTGGGTTCTGGGTTGTTGGTCCCCGGTCTTTGCTGGCCTGTCTGTTGTTTGGTCAGCTGCCTGCCTGGTCTCTTTGGGGGCGTCTCTGGCTGGCTGTTTCTTCTGGCCTGGTCTTGTGGCCTTGCGGGTTGGCCTCGCCTGCCCCTGCTGCTCTGGCGTTTCATGTAGGTCCCTGGTTCAGTTGGGGCCTTGTTCCTTGTGGGGCGTTTGGCCTCCTGGGGTTCTGGTCTCTGGCTCTTCCCCCGTCCTTTTTGGTTTGGTTGGGGTCTGGCTGTCTGGTCCTCCTGGAGTTCTGTCGGAGCGTGGTTCTGTTTGGTTCTCGGGCCTGCTCCCTTCTGGCTCTCTGGGCCTTGTGGGGTGGCGTTCCTGGCGTTGTGTTCCTATTTTCCCGGCTTTCTTGTATGTGCCTTGGCCTTTGCTGGCTCTTGGTCGGTTTCTGGGCTCTCGATGCGGCTCCGCCTCCCGGTCGGGGAGCTTGGTGGTTGTCGTTTGGCTGCTCTGGTGGTTGTTGCTGGCGGTGCTTTCCTGGGGCCTTGTCCTCCTCTGCGGGGTTTTGGGGGCTTTGTCCTCTGGGCTCTCTGGGGGTTTGGTCGTTCTGGTTGGGGGGAGGGATTGGCTGGTGCCTGGCCAGTGATTCCCTCCTTCTTGGTTTGGTCTGGCCCCTTTTCGCCCTTCGTGCTTGGTTGCATCGGCGGCTGTGGGGCCTTCCTTTCTTCCCCTTTGGGGCTGCTTGTGTGTCCCTTTGTCGGTCGGGGCTTCCCTTCTTTCTTGTTGGGGCTGGTTCTGTGTCTGTGCTGCGGCGGGGTCCCCTGTGCCTGCCTGGTGGTGCTGGGCTTGTCGGCCTTTTTGTCCTGTGCGCTCCTTGGTCGGGTCCTGTTGGGGCTTCTTCTTCTCTGGTCCGCTGCGGTCCAGGGTGTTGTTTTCTTTGGCGCCTGTTTCCCTTCTGGGGCTTTGCCTTTGGGGTCTCTTTGGGGTGCCTCCTTTTTCGGCTTCCTTTTTGGCCTGGTCGCCCTTTTGGCATGCTCTCCTCCCTTTGGCGGGTTGGGGTTTCCCTTTGGTTGGCCTGGGTCCTCTGTTTCCTGTTTCTCTGGTGGCTGCCTCCTTGCTGTCACCTTCGGTTTTCCTTGGTTCCGGTTTACGGTCCTTGGTTGTTTCCCTGCTGGCCTGTTCTGGCTTGCTGGCCGGTTGGGTTGCTGGGGGTCTTCTTCTTTGTGTGGCCTTGTCGCTGTCCTTTTGTTATAGGCGGCTTCTGTTTGGGTTTTTGTTTGGTGTGTTCTCCTCCTTCCTTGTTCGGGGAGGGGCTCCTGGTTTGTGCTGGCTGCCCTCTATGGGTTGTCCTTTTCTTCGACTTGGTCGTCTCCCGTTTGTTTTGGTAAGTGCGCCCCTGCTTTGGTGGGGTGCTTTCCTGTCTGGGTGGTCTGCCTGTTGCTTCCTGCGGTTCTCCCTTTTTGCTTCACTTGGGTTGCTGCCTTTGGTGTGGTTTCCTGGGTGTGCTTGTGGGTTTGGAAGGCCGGGTTTCTGCTTTGGTATTCTCCACTTTGTTAATGACGAGGACATAAGGGACCTGGGGTAATGCTCTATTACTTACCGGTAATCTTCATTACTCCGGGTCCCGTTGTCCTCGTCCCATTCATAGGCCCGCCCTCCCTCCCGGATGTCCGGCCTTCCTGTGGGGGCTTGGTTGTTCAGGTGGAATGCTGGGTAAGTACTGCTTATGTACTCCCAGTGGGAGGGGCTAGGGTTAGGGTCCCAGCATTCCTCTTTCTTTTTTTCTGTGGGGAGATGATTATCTCCACTTTGTTAATGAATGGGACGAGGACAACAGGACCCAGAGTAATGAAGATTACCGGTAAGTAATAGAGCATTCCCTTCAACATAAAATCTGAAAACCTCCTTCTGGAGGAGCATCACTTCTATTGTACGTTTGGAACCTATGGGAAACAATATCCGGTCAACATATTCAGCAGATAGCTGAGAAGCATCATCAGTTTGATCCATTTCAAGGAAGGTTTGTCCAAGCTGTTTTAGATACATTCACTACCGTTGTCTCTTGTCTTGTTGATCGCCTATGGCAGACAGCTACTCATGGTGTAATTTGTGTTTTGATCTTACTAAATATGCCAATGGCAGTGGGCACTGTACCACAAGTAATAAAGTCACGTAGGGGCATATTATCAAGCGGCAGCGATAATTATCGCTGGCCGCTTTTAGCGAGAAATTATTTATCGCCGGCTATCGCTGGCAATTATCGCCATGCTATCGCTGTATCAACAACGCATAGCGCAATGGCGATAATTTTCCAGCGATAGCTGTAGCTTTCCATGGAACATCGCTGGTTTTTCAGCGATGTTCCATGGAAAACGGCGATAACCTTGCTGATACGACCCTGTGGTCGTATCAGCATAATCCACCCCATTGTTAGGTATAGGTAAGTCTGCATTTTTGCAGACGTTAGTTTTTGCGAAAACCGCGATTTTCGCCAAAAACTAACGTCTGCAAAAATGCGTGGGCCTCCTTGTAAATATTGTGATGTACATTTTGCAATATTTAACAAGGTAGTCCGTCAGGGGTACGCCCAGTGACGCCCACTTTGCATCTCATTAGAGATGCGAAGTTAGGCGTGCTGGAAACGGGCGCTAAGTCAAGGAAACACGCGCTAGCGTGTCCTTGATGATATTGCGATAAAATTATCGCCGCTTTTCGCCCGAAAACGGACGCTAAAGCGGCGATAATGTTATCGCCAGCCCTTGTTAATATGCCCCTAACTTGTTAGGTTCAATCAATGGTTTCTATAATTCAAACCTGAGCCCAACCCTTGGTAGCTATTGCACTAAGCAGTCAGGCTTAACTTAAAGAATATGTGTAAAGCATTTATAACTAGCAAAACAGTTAAAAAAGTTAAAAAAATAACACAATAAAAATCCCACTCCAATTAACAAAATAAAGTACAATTTAATGAACAAAATGACACCTAAATGACAAAAATCTAATGAAGGAAATCAGAGTCATGAATTATAGAACGTTAAGGAAAATTAGTATCAAACAGCATTAATTACCAACGATAGTATATGGTCACAGTAGACTGGGATATAAGCATGATTTCAGGCTGAACTCGATGGAGTATGAGTTGGATACACAAACTCGATTCATCCTAGTCAGAGATTTTACCTTGGGACTAAGGGCCATATTTATAAGTGGAGTTGCATTGCTCTTGCATCACGCAACATGTTGCAAGCATGATGCAAGTATGATGCAAGTCCAAAATGTGATTTATGAAGCCACACAAGGCCGCCTTCTGTTGTCCTGAGTGGCTTCGTAAATCTGGAGCAAAAAGCAAAGCGCAAATCACTGCGTTGCGTTTTTCTGCCCTGGAAAGGCATTTCATGGGCTTTGCGTGGGTGTTCCCACGCAACTCTCATGGTTTTTGACGCATTCCCAGATTTACCAAAAATGGTAGACCTGGGAATGATATGCCTTCCCATGGGAGGCGTATTGAGGAGAAATATCTTTATTTCTCCTCATCACTTCCTCTTTCTATGTGTACTGCATTCTGCCTCTAAGTATTGTTTTTGTGCAGGAAGGTGCACAAAAACAATCCTGCATGCACAGAGGCACCCTTGCACCATGGTGGAAGGGTGCCTGCGTTGGTGCTAGGCAGCCAAAACAGCACCAGTGCTGGAATAAAGGCAGGAATTCACCATATTCTTTTTAATTTGGTGCATTCTAGCCCTTTCCCTGTAACGTTCCCCCCACCTCCATGTAAAAGGATGGAAACTGCGTTGCTAAGTTGCTAGGGGTGCAGATGCCAAACCCACCATTTTTCAGAAGATCCTCCGTTACTGACCTTGTCTAAATCAGGTCCAAAGCACCTACCACAAAACATGGCCAATTAAATTTCAGGGTAAGTCAGAATACTCTTGTTGATTGTATGTCAAAATATTTAGGACAGAAATATTGTGGTGCCAAAATCTCAAGGCCTTAATACTAAGGGCCAAAATATTGTGATAAGTGCATATAGGTAAGTGTAGATTTAATTTTACCAACACTGTATCTATGTACCTTGAATATATGTATAGTGAAGAAGAGAAAACCTACACATGCCCAAATGCACTTACCCTGACAATATAATGGTTGTGGATATTTAGGCCTCGATATTGTCACCCCACGATATTCTGCAGTCAATATTCTACTGGAATCACCTTTTGTTATTTCGTTTTCCCTTTCAAGAGATAAATGCTGCTAGCAGAACAGGCACATCACATATTGTACTTGCCACAGATAGATTTTTTGCAGCTCTTTTGAACCCTTCCAAATTGATTGGCAGGAATAGTTGATATTATCTCAGAGACATGCAGTCCTTCTAAAGCACCTACACTTTATTTGAATGATAACATGCTACTGAGAGGAATCTCCCTTTGACAGAGTGTTCAGCTCTTTGGAAAGATTGCCTTCGAACATAAAATGTTTAGGAGGCTTTGAAAATGTGATAGAAACGTTCAACTAACTCTTTAAAGCTGCAAAGGACGTTACTTTCTGGATGTCTTCAAAAATTCTTCAGGTTTCTTCCTCAGCACAAGTGTGTTTTTATCACTTCAAAATTTGAATTCTGCATTTCAGCATCGATGATTTGCAAGGAGCTGGTAAACATTAAATGGACCGTTTACCAACCATTCAGCAATCAATGTTAGCAGACCATCACTACATACGTTTGGCAGTTTAACTTACTCCTGTTCCTGTTTTCTAATACGATGAAATATATCACTTTGTTTAAATATGTAGTACCCAATCATATTAAAATATTTTAAGTAGGGTTTCCTAAAATGCACATAATTTTATTTTGCATGATTACATGACATTTTGAAAAAAAGTAGAAATTACGCACTGCCATCTGAAGCGCTTGCACAATCAACGCTTGGCACTATATTTTAGTGTAAATTGTGTTCTTTTGGTCATTTTGTCTCTGAAGACACATTTTGCACTAAAAACACAAGCACCACAAACAGCAGTTGCTCATGTCTTGGTCCTTAGCGTTGTTCTCGTGTTTGCGCTAACTTTTTACCAAGAACGCCACATACTTACGCAATGTAGCATAATGCCATAATTTGGGGAATTTTGTGTGATAAGCGCAATTACCAAAATTATAAGGGGCATATCTACAAGGGCTTTATCTCCGTTTTTCTGGCTTTAAAAGCCAGAAAAACGGAGATAAAACTATCGCCCTATCAACAAGAGGGTGCTAACATGCATAATCGCATGTTAGCACCCTTTCTCGACGCTTCCTTTGCATCTCTAATGAGATGCAAAGTGGGCGTCACTGGCGTACTCGGGATGGACTGCCTTGAAAATATCGCTGATGTTCACATCGCGATATTAACAAGGCAGTCCATAGATTTAGCAGACGTTAGATTTTGGCGAAAACGGACGTTTTCGCCAAAATCTAACGTCTGCTAAAATCCTGACTTACCTATGTTAGACATAGGGGATGGATTCTGCTGATACGACCACAGGGTCGTATCAGCAAAGTTATCGCTGCTTGCAGGGAACATCGCTGGAAAACCAGCGATGTTCCCTGCAAAACGGCGATAACCTCGCTATCTCTGGAATTCTTATCGCCCTGGGGAAACGCGTTGTTAATAACGCGCTACCAGGGCGATAAATACCAGAGATAGCCTGCGTTAGGGAATTCGGCGCTCAGCACGGCCAGCGATAATTATCGCTGGCCGTTGATAATATGCCCCCAAGTAACTTGAAATTTGCCCTGGCCTAGATTTAATAGGTAAGCAGATAGACAGCTTGAGTTTAAAGGATACATTGGCATATGTTTGCTGACAAAAAATTGAGTACCACCTCTAGCTTCTAACTAGTTCACAACTGGTGAACATTTAATATAACATGGACACCCATGTCTACAGCATGGACAGGGGGGGCATTATGTGTTCCCCCTATAAAATGGGAAATTGCCTCCGAGGTATTGAATACCTGAGAATTGTCTGTTATGAGCAATAACCTAACTGATGTTCCTGAGTGACCTCTCTAGTTCCATTTGGGTGCAAAGAGCAAGAAAAAGAAATGGAAGAGAAAAAGAAAGAGAAAGAGAAAATGGCAAACATATGGAATAATCGAGAAACAAAGAATGAAGATGTGGGAGAAAGTTAGAAGAGAAAAATAAATAAGAAAAGAGTCGTGAGATGGAACAAGAGAAGACACGTGAGGTAAAAGGAAAATGAAAGCAAAAAAAACGAAATAACTGATAGAAAATGCGAGCGCACCACGAAGAACAGGGGAGAAATAGAACATTAAAGACACACACACACATACACACACACGCACACGGGCACGGGGGCACACACACACACACACACACTCTCTCTCTCACTCTCTCCAAAACTCATGACGCATATCGGTCGCAAAAGCAACCTTGTTCCATAACCAGCTGAGCGTCATTTCCAAATGAAAATGCTGGATTTTTGAATTTTGAACAAGAAATTTCAAGATATTGGGAGACCTCCTGAGTGACCGTTTACTTTTGGATGTTTGAGTGAAGAAATATTATATACTTGTGCCTGCCCTGTCATGCACTGCTTATGCCCTTACATATTAAATCACTAATAGCATGTTAAATGATATCACTGATGACCATCGCTCAACCTCTCCTCCAGGAGGGTTAACAGCTACTGCACAAAGTCTTCAGCTGTGTGCAGCGGGGGTTAGCTGCAGTCAGGCCCTGCACCCAAAACCTGGGTGCGGCCAACCCCCATTGAACATGGCCTGTGGCCTGCCTGTAGGGCCTGGTCTCTATACAGGCCCTGCAGCAAACCCACCATGGGCACCCAATCCCAGTTGCGCACAGCTTTCAACAGTGTGCAGCAGTGGGCTGGCCCTGTGCCCATTCCTCTGCAGTCATCCAAACTCCACTATGCTTGGCTGTGGTCTGCACAGTGGCAGCTGACCATAAGGTTGTTTTTTAATGTTTTTTCTGGTACTGCAGTACCGGGTGCTGGCACCGCAATACTGGCAACCCGAAATATATCTTTTTTAAATGACATAAGGGGGAGGGTTCCCTTTGGGACTCCGGTAAATGGTTCTGGGGTTAGGATGTGCAGAACCTTCCCCCTTATGTGGCCTTTAAATTATTTTCCAGGGCTTGGGGCTTCTACACCATTTTCTTCTGTGTTGTGGCCAGCCGAACAGATCATTGGTAGCATGCTATCAGCACCGGTACCATGGCACTAAAATGACAGGCAGGAGAAAAGGCTCCCTTGGCCAAACAGAATGACTGGGGGGCATATTAGCAAGACCGGCGATAAAATTATCGCCGTTTTAGCGGCAGGAAACTGCCGCTAAAACGGCGATAATGGGCTTGCTAATATGCGTTATAGAATTCCAATAGAAGCCCAGGTTAGATGTCCTGCACATCTAACCTGGGCTTCTATAGGAATTCTATAACGCATATTATCAAGCCCATTATCGCCGTTTTAGCGGCAGTTTCCTGCCGCTAAAACGGCGATAATTTTAACGTGGGTCTTGCTAATATGCCCCTTAGTTCTAAAGTTTTTTTACTGTGTGTGTCCCATGGGTATCCCGCAGAACCAACTATCCAGAAACACCTAACTTTTTTTAGCATTATCCCCAGCATGCCCATCTAAATTCCCTCTTCAAAAATTAATTTCTCAAAAATGGCTGAACGGATTTACACCAAATCACATCAAGCACACGTTCTAAGTAAAGTTCTAATTTTTGCCAAATTTGGCTTTGTTATGTTCAGCCTTTTTTTGTATCAGAGAGCCCAATTTCCTATGAGAATTATTATGGGGAACAGTACCTTTTAGCCCCCTCCTTTTTCTTGCCCCCCTTTTAATGGATAGGCACAACATTTTCCATGAAGTAGCCAAGGTGGATTAACTTTATGTTGAAAATGTTTTTGTTTGCTTTCTTATGTGTGCTGCTGTCATGTTCTACTTTCTTTGCTTTATTTAGCTTACCATGCATGACACACAGCCTTGCACCATGATGCACAGGCGAGTTTTCCTGTCTAGCATAGGATTTGAACTGGAAGCATACTGTGAGAAGTTGGCCTGGCATATGCTGTCCACTAATTATAGTGGGCACCTTGCACCAGTCCAAACAACCCCTTATTGGAGATAGGTTAAAGACAACCTTATTGAAAGGTATCCTAGTGGTAGCTATGGAGAGCAGCCTTCAGGCTAAGTCTTGAAGGAATGTAAAGCAGCTTGTTTTACCAGTCTATAATCTCTTGAGTGACCAAATGAAAGAGCACCACACCAGGTATATATTCAAAATATATGTATTTATTGCTAAACACACCCCTCTAGTCTCTTTATGAGGCTAGAGTTCGAAGTACATAAGTTATAAGTTATTAATCCACAGTAATAGCACAAATACACGTTTGGGCCCTAGGGGCGTACCAAACCACATACCAATAAAGTGGTATGCGAACCACGACTGAACTAGACACTAGGCCTAGAGCCTCTAGAAGTGCTTGGACCACAAGGAACCACCCAAGGTAGTGACACAGGGGACCCACGGGAGACGCATGCAGTGTAAATACACAACCGCGATACGCCGTTAACTTCTATGGAGAAAGTCGGGATCGGGAAAATAGAGGAAAGGGACACTTAAAAGAGGACTAGGACAAAACCCTTTGAGATCTAGGACTTTGAAGAGTCTCTACCCACGGGAGCACCGGAGTACTCGTGTTACCTCACCCAGGGAAGCCGGGTGCATAGGTGCCTTTCGGGGTCGGGTTTCGTCGTCGATTCGAATGGCGATCTGCTGCAAAGTGCTGCTGGCGGCCAAGAGAAAAGTGTCCGGGTGGATCCAAGAGTGGATCGGAGTTCTGAAGAACCTGAAAGCAGAGGGGACAGAGTCTGGGTCCCTAGCCAGTGACCAGGAAGGCGATGGACAGATGCCCACCGATGTCGAGTGCTTCAGGTGCGTTGACGGTCGTCTTGACTCTTCAGCCACGAGGTCCAGGAGGCGTTGTCGGCGACCAGGAGCAGGATTCGGGCTGGTACACGATGTCTGTCGAGTGCTGAGGTGTCGGCGACCGGATTGGACCCAACAAGCCTTGGCAACGGCAAGTCTCGGTAAAGATGT